>PVHY01009417.1:21920-56662 GCA_004024945.1 Uropsilus gracilis | reverse complement strand
TGTGCTGAAAGCAGTTAAGGAGTTTGCAGATTTGAACTCCGTGTTGGAGTTTGCTTTGCTGAGTTTGATTTGTGTCTGAAAGAGGCCGTGCAAAAGTTAGGCCTGAGAAGAAAGTGAACTTTGCTGGTTTGGCACCATGGAGTTCCTGCTACCTAAAGGTGACAAGGAGAAGACAGCGTGGAAGACAACGAGGAGCATTTAAAGGAACAAGTCTTTAAGCGTCTGGAGATGGACTCTGTCTGGACATTGGTGAGACGATTAGGACTGAGAGACTGAGGATTTTGGGGCAATCTGGGAAAGGACTTTGGACAATACTGAGAAAGGGTTTAAACAATGTTAAAGTATTCTGAGTCTTACATGTTTCTTTTGTAGTTAATAGGATAATTAGAAATCACTTTGTTAAAAATAAATTAGTCTGCACTGCACTGATTGTCTTGCATTGGCTTGGTATTTTGGTTGAGAAGGCTGGGGATGGTGGTAAGGACCCACGAGTGGAAAGTTTAAACTGTGTATTAAAATTTTTCTTTTCTGCAGTTTTTGGAGCTGAAAGCAGAGAGCAGTTGGTTGGCTTTTGCATATCAATGGCTTTTGCATATCAATGATCAATAAAAATGCTAATGAAGAGTGTGTAGCCTGCTTTGTAGAGAGTAGCAGGCAGATAAGTGTATCCAGTTAAGGTTAAAGGTAATTGCAAAGGAACTGCTTGTAGCCTGCTTTGGAGAAAGAAGCAAGCAGATAGGGGTAAACAGTTAAGTAAAGTCAGAAAGTCTTCATTTTACCCACTTTCAAAAGGACAAAGGGACATAGGGCTGGTGATGTGAGAAAATAATTAAAAAACATTTTATGATAACATGGATGTACTTAGAAGAAATCATATTAGCAGAAACAAGTCAAAAAGAAAAAAGAAATCAAGTGGTTTCACTCATATGGGATATAGGGAAAAAATAAAAGTCATGAGGAAAAGTCAAAACAAGCTATGCACCAAACTGAAGCACACAACTTCAGGCAGGGAGGAAAGGGGGGGAATGGTGGGAAGGTGGGTAAATCCCTGGGATTACAATGATGTGAAATTTATATATAAATAAGTTTAAAAGATTTGTAATTAAAATAAATAATTAAGAAATAAAAGATTAATAGAAAACCCACTATATTGTAACCATTTAATAAATTTATGAGTAGTAGTCTCTAAATTGGTTTCATCTGTTAAATTATAGATACCAGTTAGTGAAAAAGATGCATAAATGTTAATAATCTGCAATAAACCATTTGACTTTATATAAAAAAAAGGTTACTTGTATGCTTAAAGTGTTAAAACTGAAAAACAAATTCCATTATATGGGATTTATAGACATCGCAACTCCATTTATGCCAGTACCCTGATTAAATTTTAGCAAACTACTGTTTTTCAAAGAGCATTACAACCTAAAGACATTTTTTTTTATAAATAGTATCTTCATTTAAAAATTTAGCCGAACCCCAATTGATGAACATTCAGAAGAAAGGTGTTGTCTTTGAATGTGTTGTGGTTATGCTCTTTCAGTACTGTTTTTACTCTTTTGGATTACTTGAGCTCACAGGCATGCTGTCTCTCAATTTGAAAGAAAGTGGCAGTTCATGACCCCTTAGCCCTGAGCATGCATCTCTTTAAGAATGAGGATATTATTCTACATAAAAATCAAAACATCATCATGAAAGATATTATACAGCACCAATGACCTCATGTGTAGTCAATTTTTCCAAATTTTCTACTTCCCCTCCAAAGTTAGTTTTTCCAAATTTTCTACTTCTTCTCCAAAATATCCTTTTGTAAATTTTTGTCTCCTAATCCAGTTTACAGGTAAGGATGATACGTTGCATTTGATTGTGTTTCTTTAGTCTTCTTTAATCTGAAATAAGCCCTCTTTTCTTTTTGGTTTTGTGTGTGTGTATTTTGTCACTGACATTTTCGAGGAGTCTAGGTTAGTTGTCTTGTGGCATGTTCTACAACCTAACTTTGTCTTTTGCTCTTGTTTGCCTTCAGATTAAATATTTTTGGTAGGAATACCACAATAACCTATGTTAGTTCCCATTACATCACCAGAGGCACAGTATTGTCAGTTTGTGGTGTTGCTGGTGATGCACAGTTTAGTGATGGCACGAAGTGCTAGTGTTAGAGAAGATCTGTCAGCCTGGAAAGCCCTTTTCCCTTTTCTAATTAGTGGCTAATCTGTAGGGTCACACTCAGACTGTGTGGCTATTATATTCCCTAATAATCTCTCACCTGATAGTTTTCATTTGCTCCTTGCTTTTAAAATTAAGAGTTTAAAGCAGGCATCTATTCATCAATGTTATCTGTGAAACCTGAGAAGTTTGTGTGCATGTGTGGGCTTATGTTTCTAGGGATACAGTCTGTGACTTTTCCCAAATATTTTTTTTAATCTTTCCTCATTGGGGTGCATTCTGCAGAAGTCTGTTATAAGCGTTGGTTATTAGAACCTGAGCACCAGCCCTGTTCGTTTAATTTTCCTAATTAATTAGCCCAGAATCACATACAGCTTGGTACTTAATTTTTGTTTCTGTTTGTTTGAGAATGATTTGTTCTGGCCTTTTCCCTTATTCTGAACCAAGCATTTGGATATTTTGTTTGGTATAAACTGTACCAGAAAATAAAGCAAAGGGACTTAGTTAGCCCTTAGGTCTTGGTGTTCTCTCTGAAGGTTTTTGGTCACAGTAAATTTTGATTCATCTTTATGTTGACAAAGTAATTTGTGTCAGTTGGAAATGAGTTAAAACACTGCAATATGTATTTTAATTATCTATTTATCTGTTGTGTCAATATTTTTCACAACTGTAAAATATTTTACTGCATTGACAAGATGGTTTGATAGATTACTTTTTTAGGAAGCCATACATTGTCATTAGGTTAATATGGAATAGCTGTTGAAGTGATTAATTCTTGACTTTACCTGATCAACCAGGAGAGTAGTGTGAAATTAACTTTGGCAGCAGACAGTGATGTGTGTTTTGTTTCTTCTGTGGATTAGCCTGTTGGTAACATTGGGTTGCTTTGCATGAGAAAATGTTGGCTAGGTGACTAAAATAAGAACTAATATATGACTGTTACGTTTTTAAAGGGGGCATATACCATTTAAGCCAGGAAATTTTTGTTATAATTACACAGTTAGAGAAAAGTGGCTTAGAGAAGTTAAAGTAGTCAACATCAAACAGCTTATAAGGAGTTCCAAGTCCCTTGTCTTAACAATTCCTAAAGGTAGGGATGTTGTAGGGAATCTAAATATGAACAAAACATGACCCTTGCTCTCAATTGAGGGGAGGAAGCAAAAATTAACAAATAGGACAACATTAAACTAGAATACTTTTGCACAGTGAAGGAAACTCATTAAAAAAAATAATAACCCAACTGAATGGGAGATTTGCACATCATATATCTGAGAAGGGGCTAATATACAAGATTTACAAAGAATTCATATAAATCATCAAAAATAAAAGATACCCCAAAGAAGGCATACAGATAGCTAACAAGCACATGAAAAACTGCTCAACATCATTTAAGTTCAGGGAAATGCAAACCAAAACCACAGTGAGATACTATCTCACACCCATGAGAATGGCCCATATAGAAAAGTTCATAAAGAACAGGTGTTGGTGTGGGTGTGGAGAGAAAATAACCCTCCTTACTGTTAATGGCAATGTAGACTGGTCTAGTCCCTCAGGAAAAGAGTTGGAAGGTTTTTCAGAATATTAAAAATCGATCTACCGTATGACCTAGAAATTTAAATAAAAAATAAAAGATATCCCAAAGAAGGCAGATAGCTAACAAGCATATCATAACAAGATAGCTCCTAGATGTCTACCTGAATAGTGCAAAGGCACTTATTTGAAAAGATATCTGCTCTCCTTTGTTCATTACAGCACTAGCTACAATAGCCAAATTATAGAAATGACAAGGGTGTGTGTGTGTGTGTGCGTGTGCGCGCGCGCGTGTGCACGTGTGCGCACGTGTGCTTGCGTGCGTGCGTGTATGCATGCACACAGTGGAATACTACTCAGCTGTATAAAGAAAAGATAAATCTCGCCATTTCACCTGTAATGTGCATTGAACTGGAGGGGATTATACTAGACAAAATAGAGGAGAAAGATAAATGCTGGTTGATATATAAAGAATATAAAGAAACAGAAACAGGACAAAACAATCAAAACAAACTCTTGAGATCTGCCTTCAGAATTGAAGCTATAAAAGAGGAGGATTGGGAGCAAAGAAGGAGGAAGCTCAGTGGACTGCAATGGAAAATTATGGTGTTTAGGTGGTAGGTGTGATATGATAGCATATATCTGAAGGTGTGCACCATTTCTCCTAAATCGTATACCATGTTGTAAACCAATGTTATCTCAATAAGAAATGATGCAGTTAAATAATAAATCAGGTGTGTCTTATCTATATTTTAGATAAGAAAGCAAGGAAAGAATTAAGAAACTTTAGGAAAGGTCTAACAACCAATGTTTTAGGAAGAAGAGAAGACCAAGAACATAGAGATGGGAATTAGTCTGATTTGGCTAAAGTAGTGGAAAATGTGTTAAAATCAGGGTTTGAAGTGTCTTGTATACCTTGCCAGGGAAAAGCTTCCTGTGGATATTTTGAGCAGGAAATGAAAAAAATGTGGCATTTTAGAAGATCCACTAATAATTATGAAAATGCTTACATTTTAAAGTTATGCCTATATTCATCTCCTAACATATTATTTGATTAACAGTAGGAGACTTTATAGTCACCCTGTGAAGAATATACTATGTCCATTTTACAGGTGTGAAACTGAGATCAGTGAGATTAAATTTGCAAATGTCAAACAGATGCTGCTGGAGCTGGGGTTCAAACTGTGGTCTGTCAACTTCCAAAAACCTATTCTAGACAGTACTCTGAATTCTTGTCATTTTTCATATCAGATCACCTGATAAGTTCTTAGTTATCTGTGGAGAATATGACCGTAGAAAAGAACGTTTTCAAAGTTCTGAGAGGACTGTTTTCATAATCTAATGATGGCATAATCTACCAAACCTGACTTGCACTGCCCTCTAATTTGAACCAGAGCTGGATGGGAAGTTGAAAAGTTGGATGATGCTGTTTGCATACTTCATGACATCAATATATCTCATAGGAAATGTTTTTGTTTACAGTGTCTAATCTTACTGACCCTAAGTAAATCTTTGACTGGGTAAAGCTCAGTTCCTAGTGTCATTTTAAAATGTGTAACAAAGTGGTAATTTTCCTAGCTAAGGTATGTTTCTTCTCATCAGGTTTCTATAAAAGAAAATGACTACTGATGAAGGTGGAAAGAACAATGGAGAAAGCCCAGCAGCAACTGTTGCTCAACAGGGAGAAGATATTACCTCCAAAAAAGATAGAGGTGTATTAAAGGTAATCTCACAAGTATTACATGCAGATGAATTTGCTACCAGGGAAAGTTGTTTATTTATGCGTTCCCCCCCCCCATTTCTGTTGAAATGGATAACGTTTACATAGGCTTTCTAAAAAATACTTCAAGGTTCTCACTTCATTTTTGAAACTTGATGTTTTATTTTTAATCCCATGCTCTAGCTGGTGAAACTGATACCCAGCTATATAAATTAACTTGTTTGATATCATGTATCTTAGTGTACATGCAGATCTTGAGTTCAGAGGTCTATGTCTGTGAGACCAGAAGGCTGTGTCTCCCTATTCTGAGAGTATCTAAATGGGTTATTTTATTTTATTTATTTATTTTGAGACTAGGTCTTGCTATGTTACCCGGGGTAGTCCTGATCCCACAGACTCAAGTGATCCCTAGCCTCAGCCTCCCAGGTAGCTGGGATTACAGGTGCCAACCACTGCACCTGGCTGCTTTTTCAAGGCCAGGTCTCGCTATGTTGCCTGGAGTAGTCTCCAACCCGCAAAATCAAATGATCCCTGGTCTCTTGCTTCCCAGCACTTGGATTACATGTGCACACCACCACGCCCAGCCCAAATGGGTTATTTTAATGTAATACTTAAGTATACCAATTCAGAAGGCTTTTTTTTTTCCAGAAAACCTTTCTTAAATAAGAAAGAAAAGCTAACTTGCAAAATTCTTAAGGATATATCTTTACATAGAAGTAGTTTTCTTGTGTGCAGTGAAGATTTTTGAGGTATGTTCAGATAATATGTATTACCTTTTTTTTAGGCCAGGCACGGTGGCTCATGCCTGTAAACTTCAGTCTATGAAGCGGCCAGGGGTAGGGATTGTGGCTCAAGTCCCGCCTGGGGCCCATAGCGAGACCTAGTTCCAAAAAAATAGCTGGACGTGGTGGCGTCTTGCACCTGTAATCCCAGCTACCTGGGAAGCTGAGGCTGGGGGTTGCTTGAGTCTGTGGTACCCTGGGCAACGGGAGCCTGCGGTTCCATGGGCAAAAATAACGAGACCTAGTCTCAAAAAAAGAAAAAGGTTATATATATATATATATATATATATATATATAAAACCTTTTTTTTTTGAGACTAGGTCTCAAAAAAAAGAGAAATATATATATAAAGGTAATATATATATATATATATAAAACCCTTTTTTTTGAGACTAGGTCTCAAAAAATAAAAGAAATATATATATATATGTATTACTTTTTTTTTTTTTTTGAGACTAGGCCTCACTATTTTTGCCCGTGGAACCGCAGGCTCCCGTTGCCCAATGTTCCACAGACTCAAGCAATCCCCAGCCTTAGCTTCCCAGGTAGCTGGGATTACAGGTGTGCGCGCCACCACGCCCAGCTATTTTTTGGGACTAGGTTTCGCTATGTTGTCCCGAGTGGGACTCAAACTGCAATCCCTAGCCCCAGCCGCTTCATAGGGTGAAACTTACAAGCACAAGCCACCGTACCTGGCTATATATTACTTTTAAGTTAAATTTCTTATTAAAACTTTATATACACTTTTACTCTATTTTTGCCATTTTTCTAATTGTGGTCTTGTGAAACAGAGTACCTCTTAATTTGACCATGGTATAAGTGAGTACATTGAGATTCATATGGCTGTGGTTTCTTTTACACAATTGTTATACATACTATAAGTTTTTTACAGTTAATTTTTTTGCAAAAATGATTATCTTACTCACATTCTAAGTATTATCACTAAGCTGAGTTCTAATATCTCTTATGTCAGCAGTATCAAATGAGAATTTTTTAGTTTTTTTTTTTTTTTGTCTAATGTTGCTTTTGCATAAGGTTTTTTTTCTGTGCTTGAATCACTTTGGAATGTCCATACTTTATTCTTAGCCTGCTATGTGCCCAGTCATATTTTAGAGACTTGTAACTAGTGTAAGAACTTATTTACATCCTGGTAGTCTTCAGAAGACTTCTCAACCTTGTGGCTACG
The DNA here is from genome assembly GCA_004024945.1 of Uropsilus gracilis. Taxonomy (NCBI): domain Eukaryota; kingdom Metazoa; phylum Chordata; class Mammalia; order Eulipotyphla; family Talpidae; genus Uropsilus; species Uropsilus gracilis. The sequence continues at coordinate 49,284 of PVHY01009417.1, read as the reverse complement.
TGAAATACTTGCCCCAAATTCCAGGATAGTTCTAAAGACTGAAAATTCAAAAATTTTGCTTTGTGTGTCTCTACCTCTATTTAAGTTTTTCACTGTCACCTTTTCATAGTTCCCATACTGAGAACACCATCCCAAACTTGCCCTAGATCCTGTATTGCAAATAGTAAATCTAATAAGATTTTTAGGCTTATAAAAATATTTTGAGATTGTAAGTCATATCACATGTCACTGTCTAGAGCCTCCAGTTTCACTGTGGGTCTTTTGGTTAAGGTTAAATAGGTATACTAATTGACCTCAGACAGTTTAGTTTACCTCTCTATGATGAAGTTAACGCATTTGTAAAATTGAAATATTACTACCTCCCTCAGAGTTATCAGCACTACCTAAAGCATTTAGCATAGTAGATGACCTATTATCTATCTAACCATAATTTTTTTTTAGAGACTAGGTCTCATTATGTTGCCTATGATAGTCCTGAACCCATGGACTCAAGTGATCCATAGCCTCAGTCTCCCAGGTAGCTGGGATTACAGGTGCACACCACCACACCAAGCTATTTTTTGAGACTAGGTCTTGCTATGTTGCTTGGGGTAGTCTCGAACCTGTGAACTCAAGTGATTCCTAGCCTCAGCCTCCCGAGGTTGGGATTAAATGTACATGCCACCGTGCCCAGCCAAACAATATTTTTAGGAGAGGGGGGAAAAAAGATGAAGGCATGTCTGGAAAATCATTAACTAGCACAGAGAGATAAGATTACATTGTGAAACTTACATTTTTTTAGTGAATTGAGACTAGATTTTGTCTGTAAGGCAACTCCAGATTTAGGCACAAATTCATCTTGCTGGGGAAACCTGAAGTGATACTACAGCATCTCCAACTGGTTTGGGCAGCTGTCTGATTCTCTGTTAGCTACTTATCTGTGTGCCCTGATCATTTCTTACAATTCTAGAAATACAAAGTCCTCCATATGAAACTCAGGTTCCCAAATGCCAGAGGCAGTTCATGAACATAAGCACTTTTAGAATATTGTGTGGTTTATTTTTATTTTTTTTTGAAATTACTTTTCCTTTGAAATCTTAAGAGTGGTAATTTTTTTGAAGTGTCTTAATTTTCCTTTAGTCTTAAGAACATACCTTGGAGCTATGGTAGGTTCTGCTCAAGACCACCACCATAAAGCTAGTCATACAGATATTTTTACTTCCCAGTTTATATAAAAAGGTGTTTGTACTATATTGTAATCTATTAATAAAGTACACAATAATATCATGTCTAAAATACAATACACACGCTGGGAGGCAAGAGGCCAGGGGATCACTTGAGTTCAAGGGTTCAAGACTACCCTGGGCAACATAGTGAGACCTGGTCTTGAAAAAGTAGCCAGGTGCAATTACAGGCACCTATAATTCCAACTACCTAAGAGGCTGAAACTGGGAATCGCTTGAGTACATGGGATCGGGACTACCTCGGGCAACATAGCTGGACCTAGTCTCTCAACAAATAAATAAATAAAGTAAAATAAAATACACATATCTTAATTAAATGAGACAGAGACACAAAGTAAGCCCATGCTGTTGAGAAAATGGTGCCAAAATAGACTTGATCATTGTAAGCCTTCAATATGTAAAGAGTTAAGTACAAAACAATAAAGCAAAATGTCTGTCATTGTTTTTTCTAACTTTACTGCAATGTAATTGACATAGAACATTATGTAAGTTTGTTGTACAACATGATGATTTGATATCCAGTGTTTTGAAATAATTACCTCAATAGGGTTATTAATACCTGCTTCCTCACATAATTACCAGGCAAATGGTTTAAACATTTAAGGTATCTCTGAGCAGCTTTCAAATATGTAATGTAATGCTAACTATAGTGACCATTATCTGTGAATTCACTTTTTAATTTTGTTACTATTTTTCAATTGAGGTAATATTACTTTACTGCATTGTATAGGTTCCAGGATTATATTTTCTTACCTCATATACTTTACCACATCTACCAGCAAAATGTTCAGTTATCATCTTCCACCAACCCATTAGTCTCCTTTGCTCATTCCCTCCTCCCCCTTCCTTTTTAGTAACTACTATTCTGTGGTCAGACTCTAGAATTTATCAAGTTTTTCATTCATTTGCTTTTTCTTTTCCTTATTGTCCACAAATGAGTACAATCATGTGGTATTTGTCTTTTTCCTTCTGATTTTTTTTTAATATTATTTATTTTCTTCTTTAGATCATAACCTCTGTAAGTGGTTTTTGGGATATCTCACCCTCCCTCCCCTTCCATTCTCTCAAACCCCACTCTTTGTTGTTTACTAGTCTGTGTTGAGTCCATTAGTCTCTTTCTTTTCTGTGGCATTGGCAGTGTTTTTTCATTGGGTGAGGGACTGTGTTGTGGGAACCAGGCGAGCCTTGCTGGTAGGTTTTCAGTCTTAATTTTGTGTTGGGTGGCCAGTCTGTATTCATTTGTGATCTGTTCATGTTTTCTTGCTGCAGGCCATCTTCTCTAATCCCATCTCCACTCTTTTGCTACTTTATCTTATGAGTCTGGTGTCAGATTTAGGGTTCTCAGTCCCAGCCAGTGTTGGTGAAGAAGTTTCTCTGTGAATACAGGCGTCTGTGAATGACCTTTGTAAATCATCTCCTCTGCCTCAGTTTGTAGTTTTGATGTGGTGCTGATTACCTCATCTTTGGTCTTCCTCTCCTCTCCGGTAGTGTGGGGAGGGGGTGTTGCTGTCCTAGAAGGCCTCTCCAGAACGAGGTTCTGGGTCTTCCCGGCCCAGCGAGTGTATAGGTGTGCATGGTGACATCATGTTTCTACTGTTGTTCCTCTTGTCTCACATGCACTGGTTCTCTCGGTTGTCCATCTGCTATGTCCAGCTCAGGCTTGTGGGCTGGATTTTTGCATGATCCTTCACCTGTTCTATGATAGGGTTTGTATTGCTCATGTTCTTGCTCCTCTTGAAGTTTAGCTGGAGAATGAAATGGAAGGGGCTTCTCCCCTCCCCCTGCGCAGGGGTGAGCCCAGATGGCTGAGCCTGCACCCTTCCATGCTCACCTTGGGCTGGGAGCAGGGGGCATCATGGCTTCTCCAATCCAGACTACAGGGGTCTGCCCTATGCAGCAGCCATCTGCTGGCCACCATAACCCCTCCCCACCTCCTCTCCAGGGCTCACCTGGCTTAGGGGGCTTACCTAGGATCCTTCACCCTCTTTGCTCCCACCCTTCTGATTTGTTTTGATTCATTTAATTCCATCAGTGTCCATCCATGCTGTCACAAATGGTGGGTATTTTTCATGACTGAATAGTATTTCACCATGTACCTGTACCACTTCTCTTTTTTTTTTGGAGACTAGTTCTTGCTGTTTTTACCCGTGGAACCGCAGGCTCACGTTGCCCGGGATACCACAAACTCAAGTAGTTCCCAGGTAGCTTGGATTACAGGCATGTGCCACCATGCCCAGCTATTTTTTTGGGACTAGGTGTCGCTACATGCCCCTGGTGGGACTCAAACCACGATCCCTGGCCCCCTCCGTGGCTTTCTATGCTGCCACCTACAGGCATGTGCCACCATGCCTGGCCCCTGTACCACTTCTTTATTCATTTATCTGTCATTAGGCTCATGAATTGTTTCCACATCTTGACTATTGTGAATAATGCTGCAAGTGAACATAGGGATGCATTTGTTTTGTTTTAGTTATATTCTTTACTAATCTGACTTTTTTTTCTTCCTTAATTGCTCTGGCCATGACTTCCAGTACTATATTAAATAACAGTGCTAAGAGTGGGATCTTTGGGCAGGGGGTGGTGGTGCATGCCTATAGGTGGCAGCCTAGGAAGCTACGACCAGGGCCAGGGATTGCGGTTCGAGTCCCGCTGGGGGCACGAAGAGAAACCTAGTCCCAAAAAATAGCTGGGCATGGTGGTGCACGCCTGTAATCCCAGCTACCTGGGAAGCTAAGGCTGGGATTGCTGGAGTCTGTGATACCCCGGGCAGTGGGAACCTGTAGTCTCACAGGCAAAAATAGCGAGACACAGTCTCAAAAAAAAAAAGAGTGGGATCTTTGTATTTTTCCTGATCACAAAGGAAAGTCTTCAGTTTTTCCCCACTGAGTATGATGTTAGCGATGTGTTTGTCATATATGGCCTTTATTATCTTTAGATATGTTCCTTCCATGTCCATTATACTGAGTGTTTTTAATCATAAGTAGAGGTGGGTAAATTCAGCTATTTTAGATTCTACATACAATCACTGCTTATTTAATGACATCCCCAACAACACACCACATATACAATAGTGGGCTCAAAAAGCTATACCATACAGCCTGGATATGTACTCATCTATACCATCTAGGTTTATATGATTACACTTTGTAACATTTGCACAGTGACAAAATGATCTAACAACACACTTCACTAACATATCTCTGTCATAACTTTATCAATGATATTGTACAGTACTTGTCTCCCTCTCTCTGGCCTATTATACTCAGCGTAATGCCCTTAACAACATAACATCCATGTTGTTGCAGACAGTATGATTTCCTTCAGTCTTGTGGCTAAATAATATTCCTTTGTGTGTGCATTTGTCTATACATATGCATATATATAAAACATATAAATTCTGTGCTTCACATCATATTGTGTGTGTTTATATCACATCTTTACCCTTTTATTCATAGATGGACATTTAGGTTATTATTTGAACTTGACTGTTGTGAATAATGCTGCAGTGAATATGGAAGTGTAGATAACGCTTCTGGATAGTGATTTCATTTCCTCTGGATATATACCCAGTAGTGGGACTGGTGGTTAATTTTGTTTCTAATTTTTGACTGCCTTCACTGTGTTTTCCATGGTGGCTATTCCAGTTTACATTCCTGTCAATGCATAAGATTCCCTTTTTTCCATGTCCTTATCCATACTTGTTACCTTTTTTGTTTTTCCTAATAGCTATTCTGTCGGTGTGAGGTGATGGCTCATTTCCTGATGATTACTGTTGTTGAGCATCTTTTCATGCACCTGTTGATCGCCTAAATGTCTTCTATGAAAAATTATCTCATTACGTCCTCTACCCATTTTGAAATTGTATTTTTTTGTATTGAATTATATGATTTCCATGTATATTTTGGATATTAATGACTTATCAGATATATAGGTTGCAAGTATTTTTTTCTTTCTTTAGATTACTTTTTCATTTTATTCTTTTGCTCTGTAGATGCCTTTTAATTTGATATTGCTCTCTTGTTTTTGTTACTGTTACTTGTGCCTATGGTGTTGTATGTAAAATATTTCAAGACCAGTGCCAAGCATCTTTTTCTCCTGAGTTTTCTTGTAGAAGTTTTATAGTTTCAGGTCTTAACATTAAGTATTTAAGCCATTTTGAGTACATTTTGTCAATGATAAAAGATTACAATTTTGTTCTTCTTTCTTTCTGATCTGGCTACCTTCTGCTAGTGGTTATCTAGTTTTATCCAGCAACCATTGTTGAAGAAACTCTCCTTTCTCTCTTGAGATTTTTTGACTTCCTTATGTTAGCTGACTGCCTATGCTCGTGGTCTCTCAAGTCTGTTCCATTGGTGTTGTGTGTCTGTATATATGACAGTACCACACTAGTTTGATTACTTTAGCTTTAAATATAGTTTGAAGTCATGAAATACTATGCCTCAGCTTTGTTCCTTCTCATGATTGTTTTAGTTCTTTAGTATCTTTCATAGTTTCATACAAATTTTAGGATTGCTTTTTCTGCTTCTAGGAAAAAGAGCTTTGGAATTTTGATATGAAATGCATTGAATCTAAGGATGGCTATGGGTAGTCTAAACATTTTAACAATATTAATTCTTCTGACTCATAAACATACGATATCATCCCACTTATTCACATCTCCTTCATTTTCTTTCATTTAAGTTTTTAGTGCAGATATCTTTCACCCCCTTGGTTAAATTCATTCCTAAATATTGTTTTTGATGCTATTATGAATGTGATTTTCTTAATCACATTTAGATGTTAGTGTGTAACATCTAGTAACAAGTGTACTAACCAGTACACTTGTTAAATAAGTGACTTCAGGAAAGTTGCAGGATACAAAATCAATATACACACTGAAACACATCTGATTTCTGTATGTTGATTTTGTATCCTGCAACTTTCCTGAAGTCACTTATTTATTTTAATAGTTGTTGGCTGGAGTTGCAGTCGTGAATCTTTTAAAGAATGTCTGGACTTTTGAACCAAAAAAGCTGTAGAATCTCAGTTCACAGTGGTGATATGAGGGTGGGGCAGGGAACATATTTCAGAGAATTTAGGAGCAAATAATTGAATTCTCTAGACAAAAATTTAGCCCTTTCTCCCAAAAAGATGTTCATTGGCAATTAAATACCATTTTCGTTATCTAGTAAAAAATCATTAAATTGACATAAATGATTGACAGAATGGATTAGGCCACCGTATGTCTGGATTTGATTTTCTTTTCCCCGAATTTACCAATGGCATTAGTGGCTTTCTCTGCCAAGAACAAAATAAATATATTGGATTTTATAATAGCTAATTTTTTTTTCAGCTTACAGCTTTTTTGGCATTTCCTTTACTAGAAAATAAGTTACCCAGTCTCACAAACCATGCAATAATACTGCTTTTTTATACAGTGAATATTCTCTGATAATAGGAAGTATAACCTGTTACCCAAGTAATCGGGCTTTTTGAAATTAAATCAAACTAGTGACATCTGCTCAAAGCTAATGTTTTTAGCAAAGGAGGGAAGTAAGGAAAATCTCACCTTTGAAATTTTGCTCAAAACTTCTTTTTATGTATTTTAAAAGTGTGTTAATCCTTTTGGTCTACTCAGTTTGTGAACTTACACTGTGACTGAGATTTTAATGCCAAAGCATGGGACATTAAATCAATGAAGCAGGATCATTTGGTTAGTTATTTTGGAGTAGTCAACAATTAAATTAAGCTTTAGTTATTTAGATTAGTAAAAGACAGTTTTCTAGCAGGATTATTGAGAGAACGGCAAGGGAAGCCTTTAGAAAAAACAGATTGTTATTTAAAACTCTGCCTGACATGGAATGGATTATGTGAACTTCATTCTCTAAATCAGAGTAAAATGTTTCACCTTCTTTTTCTGGATATTTGTCTCTCCTAGATTGTCAAGAGAGTGGGGAGTAGTGAGGAAACACCAATGATTGGAGACAAAATTTATGTCCACTACAAAGGAAAATTGTCAAATGGAAAGAAGTTTGATTCCAGTTATGACAGAAACGAGCCATTTGTCTTTAGTCTTGGCAAAGGTAAGAGCATATTTTATTGACTTTTGTTTTGCTTAGAACTATTTCTGTTGCTATTTGTAGGATTCCTACCCTTGCTAAAAGGAAAGATATTTTAGAGCAGTTGTCAAAATCCAGTTCACTGATCCCTAGGAGTCCCTGAGATTCGTAGGGATCCATAATTTCAAATTTGCTTTCATAAGCATACAAAGATAGTGTTACCTTTTCACTGTGTTTGACATTTGCATTGATGGTATAAAAATAAAAAAATTGATGAAAACTCTGCTGGCTTGTGACAAATCTAGCTATTGGGACCAGATTATACCTGTAGTTGGGTAATCTTCACTTTCATTCTTTAAATAAGAAAACAAACAAAAAAAAAAAGTAAAAAGAAAAGCCCATTTTACTTACGAATGCTCCTGATAAAAATGTTAGAAGTATTGCTGTTATTAAATCCTAACCCTTGAGTTTTGCACTGTTTTAGTATTTGGGGACAGAAAGGGGAGCTCACATCAAGCCCTTCCACAACCTTACCTGAAGAGAAATCTCTTGAGTACTTGCTAAACTGAACACCTGTTTCTTTTTTTGTTTGTTTCTTGTATTTTCATAAAAATCAGTGAACTGATCTTTTTAGTATTTAGCAGATATTTTCTTGAAAATGAAGTGAGCCTGTCACCTCAAGGAAAACAGCTGACAATTGAATTGAATTGAATATTGCTGCCATTGAATTTCCAAATGAAAATCACAGTTTGGAAATTTTGTATCTGCTATTGTGAGCTTGACAGCTTTTTTAAACTTAAAATTGTCTTCTTTTGAATTAATGAATATGATTTTATATTATATTAATATTAATAAATGTGATTTAAATTATATTAATGAACGTGATTTTTAACATTATACAACGAAATGTGTTAACATTTGAAAGTTGTATAACTCAGTGAACCAATATTTTCTAAATGACCAGTACAAGATGTTACAAATAGTGTAATAATAGGATAGAATAGATAACATAATAGAAATAGAATGAACAAAGTTATTCAGTGTATAAAACTAGTCTGTTGGATTTTAATATAATACAATATGAAAAGTTCATTGATATGTTTTCAGATTCCATGTGTTACTAACCTTTAGGAAACTACCTACATGTCCAGTTTTTGTTTTTTTTTTATCAGTGCAGACTAATTTATTTCTAACAAAGTGATTTTCTAATTATCCTAATAACTACTCAAGAAACATGTAAGGAAAACTCTGATTACTTTAACATTGTCCAAAACCTTTCTCAGCATTGTCCAAAGTCCTTTCCCATATTGCCCCAAAATCCTCAGTCTCTCAGTCCTGATCATCTCACCAATGTCAACCAGTCAGAGTTCCTCTCCACGTGTTTGAAGACATCTTTCTTTGGGGTGCTCCTTTGGCATGCTCCTCCTTGTTTTCCATACTGCCTTCTCCTTGTCATCTTCAGGTATCAGGAACTTCATGGTACCGGACCCAGCCAAGTTCACTTTCTCTTTCAGGCCTAACTTTTGCATGACCTCTTGCAGACACAAGTCAAGCTCAGCAAAACAAACTCCAACACGGAGTTCAAATCTGCAAACTTCTTAACTGCATTTAGCACACATGCTGCCAGCCTGGGTCAGCCAAAGACTGCAGGCCCCCAGGCCCTGGCTAAGTCCACATGGCTCACATCTTTACAAGATGGCTGATTCTCATCTCTCCTCCATTGAATCTCTCTCTCTAACCGATCTCCATATTGCCCCTCTGATCTAAATTCCCACATGTCCAGTTTTGATATAGAATCAGATGATCATTTTCACAATTATCTGAGTTGACTATTAAAATACTTCTACCAGAGGAGATGGAGTGACCAGAGAGGCGAGGGTGCATACCCAAGGGGAACAACAACCATGCAAAGATGACTGAAGTTGTGTGATACTAAAAGTAAATAAGATTAAGTCAAACATGTTTTTTATTTGTAAAATTAAATTCCACTCTGAGTTTAGCTTTCGTTTTCAAAATTATACTTTTCTTAAAAAGTTTTTTTGTTAACAAATAGGTTATTATTGTAAATGAATTAGTAAATAACTTTAGCTTAGCATAGTAAATGTTAATAGACATGTGGTATAAACAGAAGTTTCTTAGGGTCCTGAACTTTTAAGATATGAAAGGGTTCTGAGGAAAGGTTTGAAACCACTATTTTCAAGTGATAGATGTGTTCCCTGCCTCCTCCATAGATGTGGTTTTAATTTATTTTCAGATGCTTTCAAATGTCCTCAGTTAATGTCTTTTTTTTTAACCTAATGAAAATAATAACCCATATATCAAATTGAACTTTGATGGATTATGTGGCTTGTTAGAAGTCGGTCACTAAATTTCATAGTTTTTTCTTTTCAATCTGACACATATAAAGCACATAGTTCCAGTGTGTTCTCAGGTTATGTGTAGGAGAAAAAGGTGATCTATCTACCACCATGTCTCAGTGTTGACTGTAATTCCTTTCTTTTTCTGAGTCTACACCTTTATTGAATTGTTAACTAAGCATGACTCTGGGAAAGATAGCAGCAGCTGAGGAACTGCGGAGTTAAGTTTTCGCCACTGCCACTCTACCTTCCCTGGTACCTGTAAACATTTTTGTACCATGGTGACTTTTGGTTTCTGTACAACTGTACTCTCTGCAAGCTCTAGTGCCACCTCTACCTCTGCTCCCTTCTCTGTTTGGTCTGTAGTGTGTTCATGCTCTGTGTATGATTAGTATTGAGTTTTAGTAAGATAGTAATCAAAATCAATCATATCCTTTTTCTGATGTAGAAGATAGTGATAACAAATTAGTTTTTTCATTTTTTTTCTTGCTTTAAGGATGTGACACTCCAAGAGTACTGGCATGACTGTGGTGGCATCATTTAATTTAGATGACCTTGGAGTTTATGGCCTTTTCAGACCTCTTTGTTCCCATTTTTCTTACCAACTTTTTATATCCTTTGAATTTGTCTTGAAAAAATTGATATAGTTAAGATAACACATTTTTTTTTTTCCAGCAGTTATCTTTGCAAGCAGACTTGAGAACTGCTGGGAATCTATGCTGCCACCTTCTTTATCCAGATTTCTTAGTAAAATTCTTCATGGTGAATGAGTTTTTTTTAATGTTTCCCAGAATTTTGAATAGAAAGGAAGAAGACAACTTTTAGTTGACTTTATATCTGTGACACACCTACCTAGAGACAGTGATGACCTCACAGGAGAGCATCCAGCTGGGTGTTAGGAAACCAGGGTCCTTATTTGTACTGCTGCCTGTGATATGTTAACATGAGCAAGCTTCCTAATCTTCCTGCTCTTCAAAAATAGGAGTCTGTAGAAAAGCATTAAGATTGTCTTCTATCTGTGGTTCCATTCTTGTATCTTCTGTAGAGAGTACAGGAACAAAAACTAGAAGTATAAACCAACCCAATGACATACCTTTAGAGGCTCCCCTAAGATGGTAGAAAAACTGGGATAGAGCAGTATTATTTCTGATAAAACTTATTATATGTGTTCATTTCTTGATAAAGCAGGAAGCATGGGTTAGGCAATTTGTACTTTTTCAATATTTGTATCCTAGCAGTAACTATTGTTGCTACTTCATCAAAATGAAAAAAATAATAGAAAAGGATTGTAGCATCATTATTGTACCTTGAACTATCTCAACGCCTTATATTGTACTTCTCCCAAGGAAATAAATAGAAATAATTCAGTGGAGAGTTACACTACTTTTAGGGTCCTATTGTGACTCTGATATTTAAAATAGAATTGCAGGAGCTTGTCTATAAAGGAAAATGCATTAAAAATACACATACCATAAATGTTATATATAAATTTGAGCTATACCTACACTTTGTTTACATATGTAACCCATTGCTCTGTGGTGTCATCTTTTAAACTCTGTGTCTTTCCTCCCACATCTATAAAGCAATGATAATAATAGTATACACATACTGTGTTGAGGATTAAATGAGATATTACACACCATTTATTAGTTTTCAGCCTAGCACATAATAAGCACTCATGTTTATTACTGTGGTTGTTACAGTATTAGGATTATCAGCTAGCTTTAAAATGGAATAGCAAGAATGTGCTAAATCCCTTGGTTTACTATACCTACATACAAATCTTTTGAAACCGTTTAACCATCTTTATTTTATTTTTAGTCCCAGGAAGAAGTCTGGAAAGACAAAAACTGGCTCAATTTTAGACAACTGATTATTGTTATAAAATATGTCACAGAAATTAGAAGAAAGTGATGATGGTTTCCTTCATTGGGTTTTCTTAACTAAATATTTATTACATCTCCTGAATTCCTTGAACTGTGTCTATTTCAAAAGAAGCTGAAATAAGCATGACTCAGATTTTTCAAATATGCTTCCATAATGGGAGTTCTATTCTTTTCCTCCCTCCCCTACCCCCCACCCCCAGCAAATATATTATCAGTAAAATTGGGGAAGGAAAGATTTGGGGACTGGAAGAGTTATTTCTGCCCCTGCTTTTATAAGTAAAAGCAAGGAAACTAAAGCCTCATCTCCTTCCCACTGACCCCTATAGCAGTACTGTCATTTCTGATTAAAGGCTCCTTCAGTGAGGTGGTTTGTGGAGCTCTCCACCATGTGACTAATATGACTGGGGATTATGAAATGGAAGTCCTCTATTGTATTCTTCCTCCAAATTGGGAAATAAGAGAAACATCATTTTGGATTCTTTATATACCTATAGCTTCCTTCTTACTACTGAGATGAAACCATAATGAAGGAATATCAGTGATCTACCTTTAACATTACTGTGACCTATTAATAGCATGAGGAGGATGATCATTAGTAAAAATATCTGTCAGTTTACTCAGTCATTAGCACTTTGAGATTAAAAGAGGAGAATATATGTTCAATGACTGTAACAAATAAATGTTTCCTTTTTAATTTTTCTTTTCCCCACAACTATCCCTTTTATCTTCTTACCCTTTTCCTCCCCCCTCCCTCTTAGTCTTAGAACCATCAGGATTTTTTTTTATGTGTTTCATTTTATCAAATTGTCTGCTATGTGAATGTCCAATACTGGTTATTATCAGAATGACTTCTTTTGCTGTACATACTTCTCTCAAATCCCTCCATTTTGTTGAAAATAACTTTCATTTCATCCTTTCTTCTGCTGTATAACACTCCATTCTACGGATGTGCAAGTTCTTGATCCAGTCATTCATCAGTGGACACTTGGGCTACTTCCACCCTCTGACTGTTGTGAATAATGCTGCTGTGAACCCTACAGAGCATACAGGGTTTATGTTGATGGTTTTGTATTCTGTTGATATGTGCCCAAAGTGGGACTGCTGGGTCACTTGGTATTTCCATTTTTAATTTATGAAGTAAATCTAGATCACTTTTATAATGGTTGTTCCACTCTACATTTCCACCAACAGTTTACAGGACCATCAAAAGATTCCTTTTTCTATGCATCCTCTTCAAAACTTGTTGGTCTTTTTGATATGTGCTGTATTTGTGGGTATGACGTGGTATCTTAGTTTTAATTTACATCTCTTAATAAAGGAGACTGAACATTTTTCATCTGTCTTTTGATCTCTGGATCTCTGAATTTTTAATGAGTTATCTACTCATATTTGCTGCTCTTTTATTGTTTTGTTATTGTTGTTGACTTGTATGAGCTTTTTATATATTTTGGCTATTAACCCCTTATTTTAGTTATATATTATATAAATATTTCCTCCCACTTTGTAGGATGTCTGTTAAATTCATGTATTTTCTTTTGTTGTGTAGAAACTTTTTAGCATGAGGTAATCCTAGTTATTTATTTTTGTTTTCCTTCCTTTGCCATTGGGGTTGAATCATCAAAAGTATCTTCATTGTTGATATCATCAAACTTATTGCCAATGTTTTCTTCTGTGTAGGTTATTGTTCCAGGTCTTAATCTAAATCTTTAATCAACTTGGAGTTTATTTTTGAGTATGGGGTTAATGAGTAATCCAACTACATTATTTTTTTGTCTGGATTTCCCATTTTCCCAGTACCATTCATTAAAGTGACTGTCTTTTCCCCATTTTATGGCCTTGAATATGCTATGGTCTTGGGTTAGGTGCTGACTTACTTGTAGATTTATTTCTAGGCTTTTGATTCTGTTCTTTTGGTTCATGAACCAATTTTTTTTTCTTTTGTGCCAATACCATAGTTTTTAAGACTTGTTTTATCGTCAAGTTTGAAGTCAAGTAGTATGATACCTCTGTTTCTCTCCTTTTTTCTCAAGGTTGTTTTTATAATACGAGGCCTTTGTGTCTCTATAAATTTCAATATTTTTGTTTCAGTTTCTTTGAGGAAAATTGCAGGTATTTTCATGAGGTTTATGTTAAATTTGTATCATTCAACAGGATAATCATTTTGATTGTATTAATTTTTCCATCAGTGAGACTCTTGTTGTCTGTTCTATAACATCTTGCAGTTTTCATTGTATCTGTCTTTTACCTTCTTTGTTAGGTTGATTCTGAAGTACTTAATTATTTTTGAAGCAATTATAATGGAGTTGTTCTCCTAAATCTCTTTTGCTCCTTATTGACTATATCTAAAAAGGCTCTGAGTTTTTTATGTTGGTTTTGTGACCTGTTCTTTGCTGTACCTGTTTATTGTTTCTAATAACTTTTTGATGGAGTCTTTAGAATCTTCTGTATATATCTTCTGTATATATTGTGTCATCTGTAAATACTAATAGCTTTACTATCTCTTCCTAGATTCCCTTTAATCCCTGTGTTTGTCTCCTAGCTCTGGCTAAAAGTCAAACAGAAGTGAAAATTGGCATCCTTGTCTTGTGCCAAATCTAGTAGGAAAGAGCTCCAGTTCTTTGCCATTATTATATTGGCTATTGGTTTGTGACACATGACCTTTATCACACTGAGATAGCAGGTCCATTCTTTTCCCATATTCAATTTTTACCAAATAGATGCTGAATCTCATCAAATACCTACATCTGTTGATACTATATGATTTTTATAATAGCTTCTTCTATGGGAAATCCAAGTCCTCTGATCCCATTCAGGCCAGTGCTTTTCAGTTATGAACCTTAGATTCAGGCCAGCAGTTCTCACCCCATGCCCCCACCTCTGCTGCTTTCTAGCAATGCGTTCTCTGTCCTGGGTGTCCTGTGCAGTACAGGGCTGGGTCTCAGGAGCCCTGATGTTGGCATACAGCTGAGTCAGTAGCTATAGGGTTCCCTGCTCAGCAGTTGACTCTCCTTGGAGGTTGTTACCCCATTCACCATTCTAAAAATAAAACTCACTTAAAAGTTTCCCCACCCCTTTCTGCTGGACCAGTGCACATATTGTATGCTTTGGTCTTCAGTTTTTCCCTCAGGTGCTTTTTGGCTTTGTGTTACATCAGTTTTGTTGTGAGCATCTGGAGGTGAGCCCCAAGTCTTCAGTCTGTTGCCATAATGGGATTCCCTGAGAACACACTGGGTGCCTACAGTGCCAGGCCAAGGGCTTATGTACATTATCTCACTTAATCCTCATATGAATCCTCTTATTATTCTGCAGATTCTTTGAATAATTTACTTTGTATAGTTGATAATTAGTTATATTAATATGTCTACAATTATTTGAATTTTTAAAAATTGTGATCATTTATATATAATAAAATTTATACTTTGAGTACAGACTTTTAAGTTTGATGAATTTTGGTCATAGTTTTGTAACCACCACTACAGCCAAAATATAGAAGAGTTTCTATTCCCTAAAAAGTTTTATTACAACCTTTTGCCATCATGGTCCTGGGCCCCAGGCATTCACTAATCTGGTTTGCCTTTTCCAGAATTTCATATAGGTGGAATCATGTCATCTTTAATGTTTGACTTCTTTCACTTAGCATAATGATTTTGAGAATTATGTGTGTCAAATTCCTAAGTAGTATTCCATAATGTGGAAATACCACACTGTGCATTTTATTCAAAAATTGGTCATTGGGGTAGTTAAAAATTTGGGACTATTGTAAATAATGTGATGAACATTCATGTACACAGCATATATGTTTTGTTTACTTGGGGTCAGTAACACCTAGGAATGGACTTGCCAGTGATATATGAGATGTATTTTAACTGTGTAAGATACTGACATACTGGTTTTCACAGTGACGGTGCCATTTTGCATTCATACCAACAAGTTCATGAGAGCTTAGATTTAGCACAGTCCTTATTAATTCCCCAGGCCTTATTAATGTCAGTGTTTTTGATTTAAGCCATCCTGATGGGTGTGGAATGGTAGCTCACTTTGGTTTTCATTTGCATTACTCTGATGTCTAATGATGCTGAGGGTATCTTTTCTTTGTTAGCAGACAAGTGTATGTTTCCTTTTGTAAAGTGTCCTCATATTTTTGCCCACTTTTTTTAAAAAAGCCAGTTGTCCTTTTATTGAGTTATGCTCAATAAGACAAGCACTTTCATCACATATTTTGCAAATATGTTTTTCCAGGCAGTCTCTCTCAAGTTGTGAGAACTAAGGTTTAAAACTAATACAAACCAAGCACAGAAACAAAGTAGGTCTATGCCAACAGAATTTACTGTGTGCCTTCTAAACATTTAGACATTTTTTTTAACAGGAATGCTTAATGAGATTTATCAGTAGCAAAGTGATTAGTGCTACCTGCTGTATTGTAGGTCTGATTCCAGTTTTCAACTTTTTTTTAATTGAATCAGTTTTTTAAAAAATATACCTTTCAGCCTTGACAACAGCTTACAGCTAGTGTAATAGTAATCATGCAGTGAACTTTGCTCATTTTTGGTTCACTCTTGTGTTGCCTTTAAATATTCATTGATATTCTTTGCCCACTTAAATGTATTCCTAACATTTTTTTTTTGCCAGCTTTTTATTGTTGTTTACTCACAGTTTAAGAGCATTCAGAATTTGGAAAGAAGACTTTCAGTCCAAAAGATTTGATTTTTTAAAAATCTTCTCCCCCCCAAAGGGTAAACCAAAAAGAAAGCAAATTTTAATAAAGTACTTACTTTGTTTGACTTTACTGGTTTCTTTGCAATGGTGGAAAATGCTTCTGATAATCATTGCCGAGTAGACATTAGGGAGAAATCTATTTAAGCAAGGATGAGAGTAGACTGGGAGAAACTAAACACATAACTAAATTCATTTTAATTAGATCTAACAGAATTTACTGACTATAATATTGTGATTTATAGTTCTTTGGGAAATAGAAAATAATTAAGAAATGATTCCTGACTTCAAGTATCTAATAGTATGCAGCTCTCCTGCCCACCTGTGATTGTGTAGGCACTTCTCTTTTTCTTCCTCCTTTTCCTGATAAATGTGTCCTTTTGAAATGTAAAAAAAAGTATCTAATAGTGTAGTATGGCAGTCAGATATTAAAGCTGTCTGGGACAGGTTATGCCACCATATCTACTTTATTTTCCTAGCTTTAAAATTATAAATCATGAGGATAGGAAGAGATCATCCTGTGATCAATTTTCTTATTGATTAAGTAGAGAAGGGGGGAAATAGAATATAACATAAAGCATAACACTTTAAAATTATTTTAAAATATAAGTTAATTATTAAGTTGATTAGATATTTTTGGAGGTAGTAGGTTTGATTATCAGAAATCTTTTATAAGACCATAAAATTTAGAAGAGTTAAAAATATACAGGAAAAGCTAGTTTGCCCTGTCTAATATAAGATATTAATATTAATATAAAAAGAAGACAATGTCTATTATCAGTGAGATTTTTTTTAATATAAAATATTTTAAAGTATACACAGTTAAAATTGATACTAAGATCTGAAGTTGATACTAAGTTCTGGAAATCCTGTAATGAAAGTAAAGTAATAATGAATCAGATGCATTTTTAATTACCTAAAACTTATTAATAGTTGACCCTATATTTAAGTGGTTATTAACTTTCCTATTTTATAAAGAAAGCCTTTCATAGTTAAAAACTTGATCTTTTCTACTGCCATTTTTTTCTGTATGTAGGTTTTTATCACCTAGAATTTTGAGTATGCTCAGCTTTCAAATGGAAGCATATATTGGAAAGTTCTATAGTCAGTAGTTTTCACAAAGACCCAAGACTAGTCAGTGGGGAAAGACTTTTTTTTTTTTTTTTTCAGTAAATGATGTTTGGAAAACTGGATATTCACATGCGAAAGAATGGAGTTGGCACTTATTACCTTATGTACAAAAGCATTTCAAAATATATCAAAAACTCAAAGAGAAAAAAAAAACCTAACGTAGTTATAAAACTGTATTTTCAATAAAATTTAGAGGAAAAGTTTCATGACATTGGATTTGACAGTGATATGACACCAAAGGCTTAGGTAACAACATGAAAAAGCAAATAAATTGGACATCAAAATTAAAAATTTCTGTGCATCAAAGGTACAGTAACAGAATGAAAAGATAACCAGTAGTGTGGAATAAAGTATTTGCAAATTATATACCTGATGTGAAATTACCATCCAGAACACATAAACAGCTGCTATAATTCAATAACTAAAATAATAATAATAAAGTCAAAAAAACAAGGTAATAAAATGAGCAATAGACTTAGGCGTTTCTTTAGAGATGATATACAAATGAGCACCAAGCATTTGAAAAGATGAGATACTACCTCATACTGTTAGGTTAACTACTATCAAAGAACCAAACAAACAGCAACCCAAATGCCCCCAAATAGACAAATCATACAGAAAGCTGTGGTATATTCACATGATGGAATAATAATCATCAATCAAAAAAGGCAAACTTATGACATTCACGGAAAAAAAGACAAACGTAGGTCATTTACAGCAACATGGATGGAGCTAGATGGAATCATGCTAGCAGAAATAAGCCAAAAAGAAAAAGAGAAATACAGGATGGTCTCACTTACATGAGGGATAAAGGGAAAACAAACAGACAAGAAAAATTTAAAACTAAACAAAATTGAAGCTCAGAACATGAGATGCGAAGAAGGGGAGATCAGGAGTGGGACGGGCACAAAATACTAAGACAATGGTTCACAGGTGATAAGGTGATGGGAGAACCTCGGGTAGACAATGATGCAATGTATATGTGTATATCGATATATATATGTGTAAACAATACAAAGTAAATTTAAAAAATTATATTGTCATAATTAATCCAGAAAAAATAATAAATTAATATTTGTCATGTAAAAAGATAAAATAAGCAAACAAACAAAATGGCAGGTGTTAGTGAGATTGTAGAGACATTGGAACCCTTTCGTACAATAAGTGGGAATGTAAAATGGTGTAGCCTTTATGAAAAACAACATGGGAGTCTCTGAGAACTAAAAATAGAATTACCCAATGGAGGAAAGAAGTTATTTAATGGGTAAGATTTTACTTTTACAAAATAAAAATGTTCTAGAAATTGGTTGCACACAGTGTCAATGCATTTAGCAATAATATTGAAGTTAAATATGGTTAAGATTGTGAATTTCATGTTATGTATTTTGTAAATTTCATGTTATGTATTTTGACACAATTTAAAAATTAGTAAAGAGTGTTAAGCGGTCACAATCTTAAGTGAAAGTATTCAGTGATTAAATTATCATATTTTAAAATTTATTATATGCTTTTTTAATGTAACTATTTTTAAGGAAATTTTTGGTTCACAACAAAATTGGGTAGAAGGTACGGAAAGTTCCTGTATCCTTCCTGTCCACACACATGCATAGCCTACTGGTCAACATCTCCCCACCACTAGTACCCTTGTTACAATTGATGAACTTGTGGTAAACATATAAAATCTTGTCTTCTAGAATGAGTTATATTGTCTTTTTTATCAGTAAAAAATATTTCTACTATACCCAATAGAAAGAAAAAAGTACGACTTTTATATTGCACTTCTAAACTTTTTCAGTTGACTGCTGTTAAGTGTGTATAAAAAGCAAAGATGGATAGCTACATTATATTTGTACAATATATAGTCTTATTTCAGATTTTGTCACAGATGGAAAAGTGTTCCTAAGATTGATAAGGAAAGTTGTATTTCAGGTAGTAAAATGGAAGTCTCAGCTCAGTGTAATAGTAAATTGCACTCATACTTGGTACGTTAGACCTATGATTAAGAATCTTAAGATCAGAAGAGCCTAAAGCTCAAGAATCTTAAAAGTATTTGCGCTTTTGACCTGGTAATTCTACTTTTAGGACTTGAGCCTAAGGGAAATGTGCTAGAAGCATGCTTACCCTATTGCAGACAACCTGATGCTCTCTGTTCTTTTGTGAATGTACAGTGATACTGCTGCTGTGTCTTTCTGTGGTACTGAGTGGCTTGTCCAAGCTCCCCTTGAGCCAATCGAGTGGGCCTTGTCCATGCCTATAGCCACATGCCTCTAGGAAGCAGCTGTAGTGGAACAATACACATCCTGAAAACCTGTGGGGTGTCTTGTTTTGTTCTCAAAAGAACTTAATGTAGTATTTAAACTTGTGTCAGGTGACTTGAGATGGGTTTGAGAATGGCTCTGTTCTGGATTGGATATTGTTAGAATGTGGGGTGTTTCTTTGAGTATCTTAATATCTAAGAGAAGGACTGACTGGAGTGGAATTAGAGCTTTACCTGCTAGAGAAGCAGCAGTCACTCGAATTAGCCAGGAGGGGGGGTGTTTGGTATTTTCTAAGACTGCACAGTGACCTTGTTTTTTTGTCTGTGCTCAGACACAATTTTGAAGTATTCCTGTTTAGTCTCACTCTCTCTTGTCTGATGTTGATGTTTTGTGAGATTGTTTATGTCCAACTGGAGAATAGCAGGGTCTGGCTGTGTGCCCCAGGTCAGTTTCAGACATTACTGAGGTCTTGTTATGTCAAGCAGTTTCCAACTTTGCAACTGTTTTTTTCCTTCTTCAGGAGCTTAAAAGAATCCATTAAAACCTGTTTATGTCCATTGTACTATTTTTGTAATTATATCATTTCATTGACTAGTCTATGAAACACTGAAATTAGTATAAAAAGAAAGTGGGGCTATTCTTATGGATACTAAGTTGAACATTTGGGGAAAGACATCTTTAAAACCATTTTTTCTTTTTTCTGGAGACTAGGTCTCACTACTTTTGCCTGTGGAACCGCAGGTTCACATTGCCCGGGGTACCACAGACTCAAGCAATCCCCAGTCTCAGCTTCCCAGGTATCTGGGATTACCGGCACGTGCCACTACGCCCAGCTATTTTGGGGGGGAATAGGTCTCTCTTTGTGCCCCCAGTGGGACTCGAACCGTGATTCCTGGCCCCGGCTGTGACTGCCTAGGCTGCTGCCACGTACAGGCATGTGCCACCATGCCTTGCCTTTAAAACCATTTTTAAATGACTTGAATTAAGAGTAAATAAAAGGTGAAATAAGTAGGTCATTTGGAACATATTTTTTTTTACCAGAATGATTCTGCATACTGATTATTTACAATCTTATGGTTCTTATTCCACTTAATTTTTTTATTTTTTAAAAAATTGAGTAACATTGGTTTTTAATACTGCATATGATTCAAAGGTATAAGCTCACGTCTCTTCAGATGTCTGTCTGTCACTACACCATGCCTACCACCAAGGCCCCCATAGACCTCCACCACAGTCCGTTGGACCCCTTCCACATATCGCTTCCCACCTTCCCTGGTCCCCTCTGATATCCTCAACTTTGCAGTCAGATATCTAGGATTTGTTTTGGTTTGCCTTTATCTCACCATTTGTTTTGTTTCTCTGTATTCCTCATGAATGAAGCCATGCAGCATTTGTCTTTCTCCTTCTAGTTTATTTTGCTTAGCATAGGCCCTTCCAGTTCCATCCATATTGTTGGAAATTACAAGAGATTTTTTTTTTATAGCTGAGCTGTATTCCATTGTGTATATATGTATTATTATTAGTCCACTTGAAAATTATGTCCACATTGTAAATCACAAATAATATATCATGTGTTATTTATATAATAAAGATGATGTGGAATTCTTAAAACTGGAGTTATACTCATAGACCAGGTCTTAGCCTTCTTACACAGGTTAGTGAACTAAAATAG
Source organism: Uropsilus gracilis (assembly GCA_004024945.1). Taxonomy (NCBI): domain Eukaryota; kingdom Metazoa; phylum Chordata; class Mammalia; order Eulipotyphla; family Talpidae; genus Uropsilus; species Uropsilus gracilis. The sequence continues at coordinate 28,006 of PVHY01009417.1, read as the reverse complement.
TTGGATATATATATTTTTTATTTTAAAAAATTTTATTATATATATATATATATTACATCATTGTGTACCCCGGGGTTCTCCTATCTCCTTAACACCCATTAACCATCTTTCTTAATCTTATGTACCCTCCATCTCCCCCATTTTTTTCTTCTTCCCCCTCTCTCGCTCTACGGTTTGGTAGTTTCTAATTTCTCTTACTGTTTTGTTTGTTTTTTTTCCTATATCTTTCATATAAGTGAGATCATCCCATATTCCTCTTATACTTTCTTGCTTATTTCTGCTAATATGAGTCCTTCTAGCTCCATAGTTTTAAGTTTATTTTTTATTTTTTATTTATTTATTTATTTATTTTTGGAGACTAGGTCTTGCTATTTTTGCCCATGGAACCGCAGGCTCTCGTTGCCTGGGGTACCACAGACTCAAGCAGTCCCCAGCCTCAGCTTCCCAGGTAGCTGGGATTACAGGCGCGTACCACCACGCCCAGCTGTTTTTTTTGGAACTAGGTCTCGCTATGGGCCCCAGGCGGGACTCGAACCGCGATCTCTAGCCCCGGCCGCTTCATAGGCTGAATCTTACAAGCACGAGCCACCGTGCCTGGCCCAGTTTTTTTTTAAGTTTAATAATATTTTTTAATATTAACTTTTGAGGTACGTATGTGTTCTTTTTTATGATCCCCCTACAGCCTCATTTTTAATTAACCCACCAACAGTAGTGCTGCTTGCATCAGGTAAGAGGTATTCACCAAATGCAAAATAAGCCATGTGAAAATTTAAGTAGTAAATTGTTCATTAAAACTTTATAGTGGTTTAAAAACATAGGAAAACTAAATTTCTTTAACTGGAATAATGCAATTATGTTTTGTTAAACAGATGGATTAGTGTATAATTCATTAAAAACCCTATTTTCAGATATTACCTTTTAAAAAGAAAAATGCTTATATAATATGAACTACGAAAAACATGCTAATTGGAAGGAAGTGAGCCAAGAAACTTCAGGTGCTAGATTTCAGAGGAATTTTTCAATATATTCTCTATGCTTTTCTCTACTATACAAGTATTTTGTAACGTATATATATTTCTTCTAAACCAGAGGAGTGCTTTTTAGGAAAAGGGTCCCAAGATTGGCAATTTTAGAAACATCCCTGTGTTCATATTTGTCTGGCTCTTTGCTCAGTGTATTTCATTCATTACCAGAACTCCAGGGTAAGAGATTTAATGCCCCCTAGTGAAAAGAAGAGCAGAGGCACAGGCATCATATCTAATCTAGGACTCCTGTGAATTTAGTTGACAGGCTGATGTTTCCATTTTCTAAGACCTAGCATAGGTGTCATCTGTGCTTTATGCTTTTGCTGATTGCTCCTGCCCACCCCAAATCAAATGCCCCTTATTTGTACTATTTATTTCAGTTCTTAGCATACTTAGTTTAAAAACAAAAACAAACAAAAAAACAGTGCATGTGTTTTCCTCTCCCTTTAGCCATAATACACTGCTTATTCTCAGAAGGAAGGCAGGAATGACCATTTTGTGTTTGTAGTAACTAGACAGATCTTTTGCTCCTTGGGAATTCACTAAATGTCCAGTAGTACCCCCACAATATAAAGTTGTCCTGAAGAAGTGTGCAAAAATAGCAAGACCTTGTCTCAAAAAAAAAAAAAATTGCAGTCTCAGAGGCATCAGTGACAGGACAGCAGCCAATCAAAGGAGAACTGTTCATTTCTTCTAATGGTTCTCAGCCATTTCCACAGTAGAACCATTTGTGGGCATATACATTTTTGTAGTTATTTTAAAAGACCACTTGGACATTATTTATGAAATTGAAAATGCACATAACCTTTGCATTTCTAGGACTTTATCCTATATATATATATATACTTGCACATAAATATATAGACAGAGAGACTGAAATATTATGCAAAAATTGAGAATGAGGTTAGCAGCAATAATCATGTTTGTCCTTTCATTAAATACATACTGCACCATGCATGTGATGTACTTTATCCAATAATTCTTTTTCTTTTTTCTTTTTTCTTTTTTTTTTTTTTTTGAGACTAGGTCTCGCTATTTTTGCCCATGGTACTGCAGGTCATGTTTCCCGGGGTACCACAGACTCAAGCAAACCCCAGCCTCAGCTTTCCAGGTAGCTGGGATTACAGGCGCATGCCACCATGCCCAGCTATAGTTTTTTGGAACTAGGTCTTGCTACATTGCCCCAAGCGGGACTCTAACCATGATCCTCTAGCTGCCGCAGCTTCCTAGGCTGCCACTTATAGGCATGCGCCACCATGCCTAGCCTATTCAATAATTCTTATAACAACATTACAGTAGGTACTGTTATCCACATTTTAAGCTAAGAAAACTGAGACACAGAGATCATAAAAGCTGAAAGATGTCCTGTAACTAGTAAGAGGCAAACCTAATTTGAATACAGTCGGAAGTTAGAGCTGGCTGCACTTTTAACCCTTAAAATACATATTCTTTCTACTAATGAAGAAGAAAGATCAAGATGCAGTAAATGAAAATATAATTTAGCATATCTGAATTTTTAAAAGTTGTGATACCTAATGAAGAATAAAGTTATGAATTAAAATGCTTTATCCATTCTTACTGCCATGTCTTAGATAGGGTTCCCCTTATTCTAATGTTCCAGCTAACAATTGTCTTCATAATTTACTTCCTCTGGGATTCATTGTTTACCTGATCCCACCTTGAATACTTATCATTTTGATTGACATTGCACTTCAGTTTTGCATTTTATCTACTTAAATTGCCTACATTTTCTGTTGTTTCCCAACAGATTGAGGCTGCCTAGTCTAAGCTGTCATTACAATTATATAGGCTAATCTAGTTCTACCGTTCAACAATGAAGGTAACCTTTAGTTTTCTGGTGGAGACAAAAAATGTTTGTTCTGAGGTCTGCAGTTCTTGTGATTTGAGAAAAGGACATGTACTGTTTTTAATTTTTTTTTAAGACTAGGTCTCACTATATTGCCCAGGTTAGTCCTGATCCGGGATTAGATCTCAGTAGTCCAGATCCCGGATTGGATCTGGGATCCCACAGACTCGGGTGATCCCCAGCCTCAGCCTCCCAGGTAGCTGGCATTACAGGTGCACGCCACCATGCCCAGCTTTTTTTTTTTTTTTTTTTTTTTTTTTTTTTGCAACTCGGTCTTGCTATGTTGCCCAGGGCAGTTCTCGAACCCTCCGACTCAAGCAATTCCTAGCCTTAGCCTCCCTTCCTAGGCTTGAATTAAAGGCGTGTGCCACTGCGCCCAGCGAGGACATACACCATTTAGTTTTTTAAAAAGCACCTTCTTTCCTTATTCTAATTTTTGCAAAGAAATCCATTTTATTGGTCATTTTTTTAAACCATGTGTGCTTTTTAAAAATTTTCTCATTTGTTGTTTTTTTTCTACCCAACTAAATGATAAGCTTCCTTAGGAAAAATTCCATTTCCTCTACTATTTTGTTTTGTCTCTGCTTAGAAAATGCATATTTATTATTACAGTTGGCACTGAAAATTAAGAAACAGCTGCAACTCAGCCACTTTTCATAGGTGACATGCTGCCACTTTTCAAACACTCATCTTTAGCAGTTTAGAAACAGGTACTATTTCTATCCTCCTTAGCAGTGAGCTTCTCTGATAGTCCATCAAAAAATCAGTTTCTTTCTTAGTGTGCAGCTTTTACTGATTCTTTTGTTTTATAACCCCTACTTCCTAGCAGAGTACATAGTGTGAAGAATTGGAAATCTGCTTGAACTGCGGTTTTATGGAAATTAAGTTTTCTTATATGTGGCCTAAACTGTCAAACTGCCCTTTCTTCTCCTGTAGGCCAAGTTATCAAGGCATGGGACGTTGGGGTGGCCACCATGAAGAAAGGCGAGATCTGCCATTTACTGTGCACACCAGAATATGCATACGGCTCGGCTGGTAGTCTCCCCAAAATTCCCTCGAATGCAACTCTCTTTTTTGAGGCAAGTATGTGTGTGATGTTGCCTTGCTAGCATCTGCTCTGCTACAGTGCTGGCTCTGAAGCAACCGGCAGTGGAACAAGGAGCTAAGCTTGCTGTAGAGAATCAGATCCAACTTATTTATTTTGGAGCTTGGTTTCTTGAATTGTTTCCCACAAGCCCAAAGGGTGTGTGCCAGTGCTTTCTTAGAAACGTGTCTCTGGCACAAAAAGGTCATGCTCAAATAAACAAAAGTCACCAAGCTTAGAAATAAAAGTTCTGGTCAATGGTGTGAATATGATGTCCTCATGATTGACCAGAAAATGATGGAAATGTGAGAGAGAAATGTTGAAATCTACCTAAACTACATTGTATAAAGTACTTTCGTAAAGGTTTACGAAGTCTTATCTACTTCTTCAGTAGAAGCAGTAGGTGGTGATAATATTAACAGTCAAAATAGAATAACAAACACCACAACTAGGTAAAATACACATGTATTTGGCTTTAGGCTTGATTATAGGATGTATTGTTTCTTTTTAAGAAGGAAATTCTATGAATCTGGAGTGGAAAAGTGGTGGCCTCTAGAGTGAGACAAAATAGCTCTGTGCCAGTGTTTTGTAACTCTGGCTTTTTGCCCACAAGGCAGTTTTCCTAGTATTTCCTGTCTGTCTTTGCACTACAGACCCACAGGATGTAGTCCTAGACATTATCATTACGTGAAGGTTCTTTCCAGGTATTGAAAAAGTGCAGTGTTCTCTTTTCCTTACTTATCCAATAACTAAGGTGTGTCCAGATAAAATATAAAACAGTTTTATTTTATAAAATGAAGAGAGAATCAGTTATCATTGTCTTTTTAAGTATGTTAAATTGGCTTTGTTTGGTCTATCTCAGCCAAGTCCTTTTTTCCCTTCTAGATTGAGCTCCTTGATTTCAAAGGAGAAGATTTATTTGAAGATGGAGGCATTATCCGGAGAATCAAACAGAAAGGAGAAGGATATTCAAACCCAAATGAAGGCGCAACAGTGGAAAGTAAGTATTGCTGTGAGAAGAAACTCATGTTTAAAAGTTGGATTCCACACATATAGATGAAATGGGTATTATATATTTTTAACCTGTTTATAGAAATCTATATGATGAATATATAGCAAAAGTGATCGTAAATTCAGCAGTTACTTAATTACTTCATTTCATAAATGTTGATTCAGCATGTATGCCTTGGATACCAGTCTCTCCAAACCCAAAAATGAATGAAAGGTAAGATTTGTTATCTCTAGGTGAGAAAAACCAGCTAAAGAGAACTGTAGAAATTATCCAAGAATACGGTAGATTATAGTCCCCTACAGATACATCTCACTGGCTATATCACAATTTAAAAAAATTAATTTCAGTTAGATCAAAGTTGGGTACTGGTGTTCATTCTATTATATGTTTTGCCCCAGTGACCTAAAGCTATTCCATTTCTTTTTTTTGAGACTAGGTCTCGCTATTGTTGCCTGAGGTACCACAGACTCAAGCAATCCTCAGCCTCAGCTTCCCAGGTACCTGGGATTACAGGCGCGCGCCACCACGCCCAGCTATTTTTTTGGAACTAGGTCTTGCTACAGGCCCCAGGTGGGACTCGAACCGCAATCCCTAACCCCGGCCGCTTCATTGTCTGAAGCCTATAGGCACGAGCCACTGTGTCCGGCCTGAAGCTATTCCATTTCTGAATGGAGTAAGGATACTTCTGAGACTGGGATAACTGAACATCTTCCTCAATCTTAGAGTACATTGCATATGCCGCTGTCACACTGTGTTATAATCAGCAGCTGCCCATTTCCCCAGTATGCAGTGAGTGTGTGAGCTCCAGATCCTTCATCTTTTTGCTTCCAACTTTATCCAAAGTGCCTTGCATATATTTGATGTTCAGTAAGGGCTTTCTTCATGGATTAATGTTAGAAAGATACAACTTGACAGAGCTGAAGTACTCAGCTCAGTCCCAGTAAGTCCCAGTAAGTTATGAGAATTATGAGAAAACAAAATACATACATTAAGAAAAAAATAATCAAGTCACTAGATAGGCAGCATGCAAGGGCTATTTAAAGAAGTCATTTCAAATGGTAAAGTAACTCTTTTTTTTTTTTTTTTTTTTTTTTTTTT
>PVHY01009417.1:0-21820 GCA_004024945.1 Uropsilus gracilis | reverse complement strand
TCGAACCCGCGGACTCAAGCGATTCCCACTCTCAGCCTCCTGTCCTAGACTTGGGATTAAAGCCACTTGCTACCGCAGCTGGCTAAGAAACTGTTTCTTATATTTAATGGTGGTATATTATTTTGGACCCATAGTTTCATTTCCACAAGTCTCACAAATTACTTCAAATACAGGGTTTTTTTTCCAAATTGGAAATAGTTCTAGTGTTACTGTGCAACTGAAGTATTTAGATAATTAACAGTCATGTTACATGTTAGGATAAATGACTATACATTCAGATGTACAATGTTGGAGAAGTACCAGGTGAGGAGTCAAGAGACAGGACTCGGGGCTCAACTGCCTACGTCACCTCGCTCACTTGGGCTTTCGTTTGTTTCTTGTACTATGATGCAGGGTAAGATCCCTTGATTTCTAAGACCTGGCTAGACCCCTGACCATTTCCATGATAGGGTTCTAAGTATTTATGAAGGTTATATGAATGATAACAAATGATCTTTAGTGTATTAGCAAGCACTTAAAGAGTTTGTCTCTAATGTGTATTTTAATTTTTCATAATGAAAGTTTTCAAATGTATACCAAATGAGAGGTTTATTTTCTATGATTCAGTGACTCCCTAGAGTCAGCAATTTATTATATATATATTTAAACTGGAGCTTCAGTTGACTAAATTAAAAGGGAAAACTTCCTGTTACAGACAATACCACAAAACTATCATTGTAAAGGTGTTTGTGGGGGGTCAATTTTAATTTTGAAATAATTTTTGATTTACAGAAAGTTGCAAAACTAATACAAATAATTTCTTTATATATTAATACCTTGCCAAACTATGGCACATTTATCAAAATTTGGGAATTAATGTTGATACGATACTGTTCACTGTTCCACTGGTCTTATTTCACCAATTGCCACAGTGATGCCCATTTTCTTGTCCACTATTCAGTTCAGGTTCCAACTGTTTAGAGAGAGGTCAACTGTTTAAAGAGAGACCAACTCAGTTCCTTCTAATTTATGACATTTCTTTTTTTTTTTTTGAGACTAGGTCTTGCTATTTTTGCCCGTGGAACCGCAGGCTCTCGTTGCCCGGGGTACCACAGATTCAAGCAATCCCCAGCCTCAGCTTCCCAGGTAGCTGGAATTACAGGCGCGCGCCACCATGCCCAGCTATTTTTTTTGGAACTAGGTCTCGCTACAGCCCTAGGCGGGACTCGAGCCGCGATCCCTAGCTCCTGCCACTTCATAGGCTGAAGCTTACAAGCACGAGCCACCGTGCCCGGCTAATTTATGACATTTCTTTAGTCTTTCTATTTTACTGCCTCTGACACTTTTGAGGACAGCTGGCTAGTTACTTTTGTAGAATATCCTTAATTTGGGTTTATCTGTTGTTTCTCCATGATTAGAGGAAGGTTATGTATTTTTGGGGAAATGCCACTTTAGTTATCTTGTGTCGGAAGTGCCTGATGTTGAAAGCTCATCTCTGTGATGTGACCTGGCATGTTTCTTCACCATAAAGTTGCAGTTTTCCCTTTGCATCTGGTTGGAGGGAGGTACTAGGAAACTGTAAATGCATCACACCTTTGCAGAATTTCAGAATCTGTGAATGACTTATACACTTAACAGTTACTACTGTGGTCTTTGCCGCATGTTGACTTTTTTCCCCATTGTTCTTTCTATATTTAGTTAGAATTTCATTGTAAAGAAGATTGTTCTCCCCTTATAAACACTTTTGTTTATATGTGTGTGAACCCAAAATATCTGCGATTTGGTCATTGAAAGCTGACCTTTGTTTTCTTTCCTCACACTTTCACTGTTTTTTAAGCATTTTGTTAACTTTGGCTTAAGGTGTTTGAAATTTTCCTGCCCCAGTCCTGAGTTCAGCCATCTCTCCACAGAGCTCTGATTCCTTTTACTGGGCCATAGTTTGTAGAAACCAAGATCTGGGTGCTGGTATACTCATGTGAGAACCCAAGAATGTTGTTGCCGCATTGTTGCCTTTACAACTCTTAGTAGTTAGAACTAGGAAATACATGGCCCTAGCATGGGTAACCACACATCTACATGTATTTCTACACTAGTGTGTAAGTTTAGGATTGCATGTGTGATTTAAAAACATGTGTACATACAGATGCTTCCTATTCCAATTCAATACTGCTCCTTTGTCCTATGCTCCCTTATTTCTAATTGCTTTCTCCAAAAGTGGGGGCAGGGGGTGATTGTCATTATTCACAGTATATTTGTTTGCTCAAGTGTAATGTATACATAGTTTCAGAATTGCTGGCCCCTACCCTTGTGAAAAACAAATTTCCTTGGTAGGGAATATTTGTATATGTGATAGAATAAGCTATCCCCAAATATGTCACTTTTGGCAAATTAACTATTTTGAATTAAAATTACTTATGAAGCAGCCACTGTATTACACTCTGACCCTTATTTGTGTCCTTTCCCCCATGGAAGAAGTACCCTCCTTGTAACACAAGAATAGATGGCATTCTTATCTACAAGTGGGGGTTTAGGTTTAAGAAGTCTGTAAAAGCAAACTTTGTCACTTTTGACTACTACAAACCCACACCCCTTTTTTTTTTCTTGTCAATTTTTCTTTGTCTAAAAGACACAAAAGCTGCCTTCTTTGATCACTTTTTTGGGTCTTATACCTTTGGTATAATTTTGTATGAATTTTTTCTCCTGTTTTGTCAGTTTTATTATTCTATCACCTCAAGAACCTCCAACAGGGGAGGGAAAGGTTTCTCTTTAACAGTTTGTTTTATAACTTCCCTGCCTCAGACCTGTATAGCTTACAATGAAAACATTTTCCCAGACTGGATTAGTTCTCTCTTCCTCAGTTCCTTGAATGTGGTTCTGTTACTGTAAAACAGTTCGGTTAATTTTTATGTTTTAATTCCATTTGGGGTTCCCCTTCTAGTTTGTGGATTTTAACTATTTGCTTGTTTTTTGAGGTATATGAAACATAACTGATTCTCAGTTGTACAAAAAGATATACTCAGAATGGTAGTTCCTTATTTCTATTAATTAATTAATTAATTGATTGATTTTGAGGCTAGGTCTTGCTATTTTTGCCCATGGAACCGCAGGCTCACGTTGCCACATGTTGCCTCACATTGCTTGAGGGTACCACAGACTCAAGCAATCCCCCAGCCCCAGCTTCCCAGGTAGCTGGGATTACAGGTGCATGCCACCACACCCAGCTATTTTTTGGGATTAGGTCTCGCTCTGTTGCCCCAAGCAGGACTCGAACCGCGATCCCTAGCCCCATCCGCTTCATAAGCTGAGCTTACAGGCATGAGCCACCGTGCCTGGCTCTTTGCTTGTTTCTATTAACTTATTCTCACCACCTGTAAATAACCAATCTTCTTTGTTCTGTCTTTATTCTTATATGTCTCGAAGAAATGGACAGGTTTATTTTATATCCCCTTTTTACATGAACGGTAACACACTATGAGTGGAATTTTTGGAATATAGTTACATAATCCTTTATGTAAAATTTTCCAAATTCATTTAAAAAAGTCAGTGACTAATGTTATTTCTCTTGTTAGATTATACTTTCCTGGGAAATTATAGAGTAAATGGGTTCTTTTTCTTCTAGAAGTCCTTTTTTGGTTTTCTGAGACAAATCAATTTTATGAAAGTTTATTATTTTGTATTTTCGTGTATCAAGGTTAAGGTGTACTGTTTTTCCTCTTTGAAACAAGTTAACTTTAGAAAGACAGAAAGTTGACTTTAAAGTGGTGCTTGTCGGAAACCAAGATCACTGTGTTCTTTTTCAAGTCTTCTCAGTTTTTACTGGTTTGTCCTTCTTGGTAACATTACCCAGAGGTCTCTTAGAACTCAAGTCAGTCCTGTAGCAAAGGAGAGCAATAGATACTCATCGTGCTCTATAATGTTGTAGATACATAAGAGTTACAAAATTTCTGTCGCTTCTGTGTCAGGTGCAGTGAAATAGATGACAGAGAGCAACTCACAGACTTTGAAAGTGGTAGACTTACATTTTGAATGTTGGAATCACTACAACTGTGACTTCAGACAAATTACTTGACCACTTGCTACATCTGTAAAATGAGAACAATAATCTTTTACCCCCACAAGTTGTTGTAGCAGTTGAATCCAGAAAGATACCTAGTGACAGAGGAACAATTAATATCTTGTTTCTGTCTTCTATATTATGATTATACAATGTGTTTTGCTAGATATCAGAAAAGAAACCCTTAACTCAGCTTTCTTTCATATCATACCTTCAATCTTACCAAGAAATTCTTTTGACTCTAACATGGTTCCCCTGAAACCCATGATTAATATGTCCTTGTCTTAAATAATAGTCTTCAAGTTAATTATGTATCTTCTTAATAGTAATCTTGCCTAAATTATATTTCTCCAGAATTTTTAAAATTTGTTTTCAAGAGAAACATTATGAATTGAATAAAAAAACTCTTTGACCAAATTGTGATTTTTTTTTTTTTTTGCTTTCTTTTAATAATTTGTTAGACTATCTGGAAGAGAGAACTTATGTTAGTTTTAATTCTTTCTCAAAAAAATTTCGGGGTCCAGGCATGGTTGTGCGTGCCTGTAGGCAGCAGCCTAGGAGCCGCAGCCGGGGCCAGAGATCACGGATAGAGTCCTACGATAGAGTCCTACCGGGAGCACGTAGTGAGACCTAGTTCCAAAAAAAGAGCTGCTCATGGTGGCACGTGCCTGTAATCCCAGCTACCTGGGAAGCTGAGGCTGGGGATTGCTTCAGTCTGTGGTACTCCCGGCAACATCAGCCTGCAGTTTCACAGGCAAAAATAGTGAGACCTAGTCTTAAAAAAAAAAAAAGAAAAGAAAAGAAAGAAATTTCAATTTTCATTCTCATCAGGATCCTAATGCTCAAATCAATTTTAGATCCTGTTCCATGGTGCTCTTTCTTGTGTCAATTAAGATGACCATCTTGTAATTTTTATTCAGAGTTGTCCTTTTTCCATTAAAAAATAAAGTCACTGTGTTCTAAGGTACTCTAAAATTGACTTTATTATAATGACTGATACTTTAGTCATCCAGGCTTGGTTTAATTGCCAGTATTGGCTGCATTGTTACTTCTTAGAAAATCCAATCTGATTGACATTAAGTTCTAAGTAGCTTATTGGCTTCTCTTCCCCCAACTCCTACATCTTCTGATTTCTTAACTTAAGGCTTCTCAAAATTCTGGCTTTGTGCTGCTCTCTTGCTTTTTACCTCATAGTGCTTTCTGCCACAGTTCAATATAAAGAATGCAGACAGTTGGCAAGTTGGCAGTATTTTCCATATGAAAATTTCTGTAGGATCAAGTTTTAGGAGTGTCTTTCCTTCTTCCCTCCTCTCTGTCCTCCAAATCCCACTAAAATGAGAGAACAGGGGGGAAGATATAGAGAATGATTTCAAAAGAGGAAGAACTTCATGTTAGTCTTGGAAGATAGGGAGAGTACAACAACTTGTCCTTATACTTACTCTTATTCTGAAACAATTGATAAAATAATTTGTGGAATATGTAAAGTAGTTAAAATTGCACAGATAGAAACAAGACTTAGGAAACCCAACCCAAAACAGGTGAACAGAAGACCTTAACAGAGGTACATACCATTCTTCTCACCAAGTGGGCAGAACTCCAAACCCATACTCAGTGGGTATCAGAGAGCCAACGTAGGCTATGGGCAGAAGGTGGGGGGCGGTTGGAGATGACCAAAGGAAGATGAAAGAGTATAAACTTTAATGTATTCTGTGTGAATTTAACTTTATAATTCCTGGTGGTTCTCCATACAGTGCACTAGAGACTAATTTTCTAATTTTTTCAGCTTTTACTGAAGTATGATTAACAAAATCTCAAATTTTTAAATTAGAAAACCTAAAATTAGATGCCAAGAATAAAACCAGTAGTATTGGTGGTTACAAAAAATATGGATAGGTTAAAGTCACCTATTAAAGGCAAAAATTCTTTTATGTAATTTATATAAAATTTTATAAATGTACACAAATTTGTGTAATTTATTAATTTATATTTTCATTTAAAGATTGCATTATTAATTTGTATAAATATATAATTCTTTTACTATAATTTATGTAATAAATTTATGTTTAAAAATAAATTTTAAATGTTTTAATTTTTAATACTTTAAATTAAATAAATTTATATTTGTATAAATACTTACATGATTCTTTTTATATAATTTATGAGTTCAGATAAAATTTTATATTACTTTATTAATTTATATTTAGCTAAAGTAACATTAAGGTACCTCATCATGTATTACCACTATGGTACCCATATTCCACCAACATAAAGACCATTGTGCTCCTTCCCCTTTGTTCTTTTTCCTGCACCATTCCCTTCTCCTCTTGGTAAAGCAAAAATTGTTATGTTTACAATGATAACACAATCTCTATTTTTAACTCTTTATAAATGAAACACCAAAAAATGAAAATAAGGGAAAGATTTCTTGTATGCATGTTTAAGATATGATGGAGATTGGGGTGGGGGGTGTATGTTATGTACATGCTTTTGAAGTTATATAAGAATCTTCCGGCAAGTAAGTCAAGTAAAGCAAAGCAGTTCCTTGAAACCATTTAATTGTATGTTATATATGTAGTATGACATTTAGTCTAAAATGGACTTGATATCTGGATTTATATAGCGCCTTCTAAAAAGGTATATGCAAGCCTTAAGGTAAAGTAAAATCTTAGTGGAAGATAGTTTTAGTATTAAAAAAAAATAAGAATACTATTATATTCAAAAGGGAAAAGTCCTATAAATGAGTGGAAATTACGAATGCTCTGTGTTCTTAATGCCCTGTGTTCACATCAATCTTTAAATGAATATTTAGTTTCTGACACTAAGTTGAATGTTGGGCACTGTGAGGTACTAGAGAGCATAAGATGCTGCTTTAGTCTCCTCTGAGTTCCATTCTTTGACACTCTCTCTGAAACCATTCAGTGGGTTATTTTTGTTTTTTTTCTGTTTTTAAAACACTAAGTTCTAAAACATATTTAACCTGACACAATTGACTGATCTTTGGAAAACTGTTGTAGCTAACATCCATTGAGATTTATCTCTGCTTATCCACCTAACATTGTTCACATGGTGGACAATGAATGAATGAATGAATGAATGAATGAATGAATGAATGAATGAATGAATGCTAGATAGGAGGCTAAAAGCTTTAATTCAGTATCTAGTCCTTTCAAGTAGGAGTTAACTAGTTTTGTTTAGAGGAGAGCATAGCCTATAGGAAGGAGGACATTGAACTTCAGAAAATTTAAATGACTTCCCCGAAAGCCACAATTGTTAAGTGGCAGAAGTGGCTTGGAACCCAGGTCTGACCAGAGTGCTATTCTGGTGTAAAAAGATTAGGTGAGAATTTGTTAATGTGGAATTTATTGCTCTACTACACTTTCTGTTGAGACTGAGACATAGAAGTCATTTGCACAATGTTATCCCATTCAAGTAGCCAGTCCCATGTCTGCTTTCAGTCAGCATGGGCCTCAGTTCCATAAGCAATCTGATAGTGCTGTTTGCTCATCTTGAATAATACAAATGGTAAGGAACAGGATGGCAGTTTGAGGGAAGTTTAGCTATCTTGTCTGATGGAAACCTCTTCTCTTCTAATCAGTGATTAATATGCCTCTCCTGCTTTTAGAAATCCATCCTTGCTTCCTCATTTGTCTTTTCAGGGGGTCATTAAGATCCCACTGTCTCTTAGATGCTCTGCTCTATTAGGCAGGAGACACAGGCAAGAAACTCATTTGGCATCAATTATTCAGCAGAGAAAACCCTTGCCAGGGGAGTTACCTGTCACAACCTGGTTTTCTTTGCCAAATGACCAGTCTTGACTAGTAGTAATGCCATTACACTATTCCCATTCAGATCCCCATGACCCAGTAATTGTTTTGGGAATGAGTGCAAAGCTATCGGATACCGAGCACTATAATTAGAAAAGAGAGAAACACTTACCAGAGCTAACGTAGTTAGGCTGGAGCATTTACAGCACCTTTTTTTTTTTAAGCTATGGAGCCTCTTTCTCAGTTTTCCTTCCTAAAATGCAAATTATACAGTTTTAGGGTTCTTGCATTCCAGTTTTTGTTACTGCAATGCACTCTCTTTCCTTTTCCCCCCTATTTTAATTGGAGTACAAATTGCTGTCAGCACATCGAGTTCATGTGCCAGCCACATTCAGAACAGGGTGTTCTGTGCTCTTCAAAACAAAATTGCTGTAGGGCAGTAAGAGAACAATAAGTCAGAGCTCCAGTTTAAGTGATGTTTTGCAGCAGACCAGGCTTACTTGATGTGGTTACACTGGGATTGCGCAGCTAAACTCGGGTAATTTGGTTTGGTTTGACTTTGTGGGGATTGAAAGACTGCCCCCATTTAAGTTACATAGACTTCAAGTCAAAAAAAAAAAAAGTTCTTTTTTTAACTTGTGCATTTCTCTCTCTACCAAAAAAAATACTAAGTAGAAGCATCCTGTATGTACTTTTATTCTCCTTGGGCACGTCATAGATCATTTACTTCCTGTAAATCATGCTGGTTGGAATTAGCAACAGATCTCCTGAGCCCCAGAGGCTGAGCTCCTAGTGAGTCATGATGGTTATTATTAAATATTTATTAAGTGAGTATTTGTACTAAGAGATACAAGGTCAAAAGCAACCACAGGTCTTCCACAGCCTGAGCTGCCACGCTTTTCTTTGGTAGCAATAGTTGAAATGGCAGATATTAAAATATTGTCTCTAGGAGGTAGATATGTCCATTTGTCTCCCATGAAAGACAGGCATTTGTGGCTCCAAGGGACTGTGTTGTGAGTTCTTGTCAGCAGCCTTGTAGAACTGGTCACACCAGTGTTCCAAGTTTGAAAACCAACTAATAGATCTATATCCCTCACTATTTGTAGATGTACAGAATCAATGAGCTGTAGACTGCCTGAAGCTCTTCTTGCTCTGACATTCCAGATAACATCAGTATTAAAGTAGTGGTTTTTACATATACATAAAATTCTATGTGTGCACATGTGTCATTTTATCAGTTTAAAATTTTTTGATGCTGTGGTGCTAGAGCTTCCAGTTCAGTTCCAGTTTTAAAAAAGATTAATCTGTGGCCTGTCACAGTGGCTCATGCCTGTAAGCTTCAGCCTGTAAGCGGCCAGGGCTAGGGATCAGGGTTCGAGTCCTGCCTGGGGCCCATAGCAAGACCTAGTCCCCAAAAAATAGCTGGACGCAGTGGTGCACGCCTGTAATCCCAGGTACCTGGGAAGCTGAGGCTGGGGATTGCTTGAGTCTGTGGTACCCTGGGCAATGTGAGCCTGTGGTTCCATGGGCAAAAATAGCAAGACCTAGTCTCAAAAAAAAAAAAAAAAAGATTAATCTGTATATAAGGTAGGTTTTTATGCAGGTCATTGTAAATTTTCACCTCTTATTAGAAGACTAACATTAGTTCTATCATTTATTGCCTCTTAGACCAGCACAATAAATTTTTTTGTTTTGTTTCCTTAATTACTCTTTCTTTATCATTTGACTTGAACTTTTCTTTCTTTCTTTTTTTTTTTTTTTTTTTTTTTTTTTTTTTTTTTTTTTTTTTTTTTTTTTTTTTTTTTTTTTTTTTTTTTTTTTTTTTTTTTTTTTTTTTGCATGCTTGCTTCATTTACCTTTCTCAACATGTTTATTAGTGGCCAATTTTTATCTCCTAAAATGATGGGTTATCACACCTACAAAAATAAGCATATAGGTTAAATATCAAGTACATGTATCAAGCTGAAGCCTAGGAAACTGACACATAGTGGCAGGAATCCTTTACAGAGGCGCTGGATTTCCTGTTTTGAAAACACATTCAAACTTGATCAACCAAAAACCACAGCAAATGTACTGATAGTTTCCTCCCACACTAAATGTACTCTCCTTTAGGGAGGAAGATGATACTTCTAACAATAAACCTCAAACAAAGATCTGTCAACTAAGTTGTAAGCTGCTAGAATAATAAATCTGAATATTTGAGCTACTCCACAATACAGAAGCTGAAATTTACTTTGCTCATCAAATACTTTCTCACAAAAAGTATCAAAGCATTAGTCTAAATTAAACTTCATCAAATTTAAAAATATTTAAAAACACAGTTTCCCAAACTCCAGACTTCCTTAGAAGCAGCAATTTGGACAAATATCTTAAGCTTAGACTTCTAGGACCTCCCTAGTTTGTGTGTATTTGAAATTTATTTTAAAGACATTTCCAATTTAGAAGAATTTTCAGTATTCTAAAAGTTAACAACCTTTTATTTATTGAGAGCATCCAAAAGTGAATCTAGCGGAGAGCATCAGCTGCATTTAGGATCATGGGACATCACAGGATTCCTGTTCACAGCTCCAGCACTGGTCGGATGGGTCTGACTCGAGAGTGAGGGCTTCACCAGTTTGACCCAAGCTTTTTAGACCCTGTCCTCTATCTGCAACGGGAGCAAATCAAGCTTGTATTAATCCTAGTGGATGAGCAAAGGGTAGTAGAGAGGTTCAGTACATAAATGCCCAGGTGATACTTTGTTCCCCTACTGTCTATATCACTGCTGTTTACTCTTTAGGGTTGCTCTCATTTCTCAGTCCTGGGCCAAAGGTAACCCCATCAAATCATTAACTAAAAGAATTAACTTTGAAGCTGGTTTCTGGCCTACATTGAGAATTGTATCACTAGGTCACAGGCTTGTAGAGTTTTAGATCTTCAGAGGACCTTTGAGATCATATGATGTAGCTCACAAGTAGAATAAGTTGGATAATTGTTTCATGAAGATGACAGTTCATGAGTGACATGTGGTGGGGATATACATGTATAACCTTGGGTTATACATGATGTAAAATATATAGATATGCAATCAATTAAATAATTCTCACAAAACGACTAATAATAGAGTGGGTTTTTTTTATCTCTAAGGCAAGTTATTAATCTAAAGTAGAGCAACCATCTTGGAAAAAAAGCATTTTAGGAAATCACTATATTTGAATCTAGGCCATTACATTACATTTTACATTACATTACAGAAGTAGGAATAGAGAGTTATCTTATGAAACACAAATTGCTATCTTGCTTAATGACAGTTGTACACTCATACAGGCTATCTCTTTTTCTTACTGAGTCAAACACCTAAATGAAAGAATTTGCTTGGTATTATAAGTAGTTAGAATGTATCTGAGAATCTAACCAATCAAGAGAATCTAACCAATCAAAAACCCATGTATGTATGTATATGTGTATTTGTATGGGTTTTTCCTTTTTCGTCTTGAGAAAACATTAAAGCCCCTTACCTGCTATGGAATTAAGTGAGAATGAGCCAAATGGAGTGGGAATTAAGCCCCAAGAAACTCATTTACCAGTTCAGAGGAAGTGGTTAAAGTAATTTGATTTGTGAAGTTATAGACTCTTGATTCCTTTATACTTTAAGTTTATTACTCCACTAAGGGATGTTATTGATGTTGCTTTTGGATTTTCTGTTTTCGCTCAAGTGTGTTTGTGAATGAGATTCTCTTAAAGAAAGGAAGTGCTTCTATATTCAGTTAGCTTTTGTATATCATCAAGGAAATAGCCCTTCCAAGCACTTAAGCATCTGAAGCCAAGATGTAGTTATAAATGATTCAGCTGTTTAATACATGAATTAATTTTATGATATTTTGATAATTATTACATAAGCAAGTATCTTGATGCTGTGTTATAAGAAAACCATTATTGTAATAGACTTGAATCAAACTCACATTTGTGAGTTTGTCTTATTACTTGTCTTATTGGTCAGTAATTATATCAGTTATCAATAATTATAAATTTAAACTTAAGACTATTGCTCTTAAATTTGCAGTCAGGTTAGACTAAGCTTTAATAAGACATCCCACATGTCTCTAGATAAAACGAGAAGAGAACCACTCACTTATTACTTCCCTAAGTTAGCCAGTCCTGAGTAGTAGTTTTGTTGACTGTCCTGGTCTCCTCCCCCTAGTCCACCTGGAAGGCTGCTGTGGTGGAAAGATGTTTGATTGCAGAGATGTGGTGTTCATTGTTGGCGAAGGAGAAGACCATGACATTCCGATTGGAATTGACAAAGCCCTGGAGAAAATGCAACGGGAAGAACATTGTATTTTATATCTTGGACCACGGTAAGCAGCATAGTAGTTCAATGGACAGTGCAGCTATCCAAAGACCAATGATGGACTTGCTTTTTCTGTCAACATTTTGCTATTTTCAGTGAAGATAGTACTAACAGTGGAAATAGTTAAATCAGGCTGCGGTTAGTGGTGGAGGGAATTAATGGACCTTACAGTATCATAAAGGTTTTTGAACCTGTTTACTTAATTGATGTGTATTAAGAATAGGACTGACAGGTAAGTTCTGCTTTTATGCTTATTGTTTTTGCTTGCCACAGAGTGCCATTGACCCTTCTCATGTCCCTTCTCTTGTCCCCCTCTTCCTTTTTCTCTAAATTAGGCAGCAGGGAGTAAAACATGTGGGGGGGCTGAGAGTGGAAGAAGCATTAGGATGATTTATTACCCATTTGAATTTGTGCCACCTGTTCTTATACAGAGTCCCTGAAAAAAGAATGTTCTTCCTGGATCTAAAGGCAGCGGAGATGACTCATTTTTGCCTAAATTTTTCCCATCATAAGGATATCCATTAGCACTTCCAAGCTTAGAATTGTCAGACACAGTCTCTCTTGTGAAAACATGTTTGGTATTATTTTTAGATCTAAAATTATACCATGAATCCAACCCTTCTATCTTGAGAAATGGACCCTTGAGAGAAATGGAGTATTTTGATTCTGCTTACATGAAAGCACATCTGCTTATCTGGTATCTCCTCTCACTGGCTTCTTGGGTTTCAGTCAGTAGGGTTTGCATTATTGAGAATCTTGATGACCTGCACTGACTAATAGATACTATCATACCTTTTGTACAATCATTTGCCTTTTGTGTAGCCTCAGTAGTGATCCAGTGACTTCATTACCTTTGCCCCAGCACTTGAACCATTAATCACATTTCTCAAGTGACGTTTCAACCAAATCCTTCCAAAATGCTCTACACCTTGAACTCCTTAGAACCTTCACTGAAGCACGTTTTACTGACTCCTTTTTCTCTCATATTCCTTCTTCCACTACTATATTTACATTTCAGTAAGTTTTATTTACATGCACCCCATATTTGTAATTTGTGCTTAAGTGAACAGATTTCTGTCTATAAGGAACTTTTTCTCAAATCAAGGATAGAGAAGGCTGTCTCCTCCATACCCAAATAATATCTAGTTATTCTTAATCCAACATTTTAAAATTATAGTCAACTTAAGCTCATATAAAGAGAGTGATATATATGTCCAATTTATGTTTCTAAATTTAAGCTCCTTGCAAATAAGTTTTCTATAAACTGTGAGATACAATACTATGCAAATCAGTTCTTTGCATTTTAATTTTATCCCAGGTGTCTCTAGTTTACTGGTGAGGAGAAAGAAGTTATCTTTGAATATTGGTTATATAAATTGTTTCTTGCAAGTTTAAATGTATCATTAATGATTAGACCTTACCATGCAGTTTATCAGCTATGTGATCTTGGGCAAATCACTTAACTCTCTCAAACCATAATTTCCCCTTCTGAAAAATGGGAATAGTACCACCCATGTCACAGACTTGTAGAGGACCAAGAAAATGAACATGAAAAATTTTGCAAAGTGCCTGATTCAAGTCCTCGATGCATTAGCTATTATCACCGTTGTGATAGCTATCTTTCTCTTCCATTTTACCCTCAGACCACAAGAAAAAGGAAATCCTGTTTTAACATATGGTAAAGTTTTTAGATCTGTTTAATCATAAAAATAGTTGACAAGTTTTATACATTTCTAGTATGAGTTTTTTATTTGTTTTGTGGAAATAATTTAACATAATTAGAAAGGAACATGGTACTTTTCTCCTCAGGATGTTGGTTAGTATGTAGAGGAGTTATGTAAAGTGAATACTCTGCATGATGAAACTGTCCACACATGCTCTGTGTAATGTTGCCATGTATGCTAAAAAGTTCCTACACAGTGTTGAGTGTTGGCAATGAATTAACTTACTCAGATTCCCATTTGCCATGGAAGATTGCATCTGAGTGTTGCTGTGATTATGACTTGCAAATATATGCTCTGTTACTCTTAGTGTCATTCTCCAAAAGATTTCCAGAGTATGTACCTTGCCTTTCCTTCCTTTTCTTATGTTTCTTTCCTACACCAACTCCAAACAAAAACTCAACTGCCAAGAACCATAGTGTCTAATTAGCAGGTAGTACAGGTTGAAAATAAGCAGTTTTCTGAGGGCACTCAGGGTCTGACTTTAAATCCTTGATCTACCACTGCATTACCTATTGTGTAATTATCAGGAAGTGCTTCTCTAAGTTTTTTCATTTGTAAAAGAGGAACAGTTGGTTAGAATTTATGGTATAAAGTACTTCATGTCTGCACGTTAGTCGTCATTATTGTTATCTGTACTCTCCGCAGACAACTGTTAATACAAGAACATTAGTACTGGATTCCTATTACTATAGCCCAGATTATCATTTGGTTAGGTTTTGGGGTGCTTTAATCTTTTAATTGGATGAATGTGTGCGCCCCGGGTCCTTCCTGGCCCAGGCAGCTGTGCCACTAGTTAGACAACTTTCTGCCTAATGTGGTCAGGTTAGATGCTCCCACAACAGTTAGGTGTGTATTTATACCTCCCAGACTGACATGCTCAGTATATATCTTCCTGGAACCTCTTCATTTGAACCTAGGAGAAGATGTAGAAATAATACCCTTCAGCCTTCCTTAATTCCATTGATAATCCATTATCTTTCTCCACTCAGCCCACACACCCTTGACTGCCAACCATGGGAATCCCTGTTCGTGAGTTTCTCTAAGGCAGCTTTTCTCATCCTCAGCACTAGTAATTAGTGGCCTGGGTGAGCTTCATTGTGGGGACTCTCCTGTGCAATGTATAGAATGTTCAGCATTGTTCCTGGCCTCTGCCTGCTACATGCCAATATCACCCTCTTATTGTAACAAACCCAAAATCTAGAGTCAGTGCTAAATACTGGGGGTCAGGGGAAGGAGGCAGCTGTTGGATTCTAACCACCCTGGTCTAAGGCAGGTCCCCATTTATCCATTGGATTGGTATTGCTTGGCTCAGGGCTCCAATTATAACATGCTCTCAGCAGACACATGGGTAGCAAGGACTCACTCACCTAGCTCCCAACAAGAAAAATGCTCTTTACTCACCAGATGACAGAGACAAAATAGAGCTCAAAGTAGAAAACTAGTCACCACTTCCTAAAATTGGCCACTGGTAATTATGTCCTTTTATTTCTTTGCTGAAGATACCCTTTGCCCTGCTATTAAAAGTACCACACCCCATTCCTACCAGCCCTCATTGTATCTGTGCCTCCCTCTGGCTCCAACTTCCATTTTCTTGTGTAACAGTGGAGGTGAGTGAGTAAGCACTTCTTCCTGGAAAATTCAGGCAAGGGGTAAAGAAAGTGATGCAAGCAGTCAGATAGGAGTGTTCCCATTCTAGTTCTTTTGCCCCAGGGACATCCGGAGGTATTAGCATTGACCTGGTTTGGGCATCTTCTGACCGCCAACTTAAAGTTTGAATTCACAAAGTTTGTGCAATGCCATTTCATTTATTAAAGGGTAATTGGGTTGAAAAAGATGGGAACTGAATATAATCCAGTGAACACTCTCCTGATATGCTGGGGCATTGCTTTAAACACTAGGAAAGCCATGGAACCAGACAGACAAAGCTCCACCAGAACTTTCTTTCTAGTAGATGTTTGCTTCTTACATGTCTTGAATCTGTTAAAGATCTTGGATGATCTATAAAAATGAATTATATCTATATAGCGTTATTTTATTTAGTAAGTTTGGCTAAAAGGAATAGTATTTCACTGTGTATTAGCTATGGAGCTTTTGTATTTCTTTCACTGAGGGTTTAGGAATTGCTAGGGTTATTCTTTTTACACACATATTTGCTATATCACTTGTTTTCTAGTGTGTTTTTTAAAAAGCTTGAGGAAATACTGTGAAAATGTATTTCCTTCCTGGTGTATGGGCCTCTCCTTATTTATCTGACTAGAAACAGTGCTCCTGGAATGACAACATTTTAAGACTAAAAGCATCTTAAAATATAACCTCAGTAAAAAGTCCCATCTTCTCTCTCTTGCTGATAAAGCTTAGGGGAAAGTCCTAATAGCCAAATAATAGCTATTTCTTTTTTTGTATGTTTTTTGTTTTAAAGAACTTAGATATAAAATCAAGCAGAGAAAAAGGCAATGGCATTTAACATCACATTGAGCAGGCTGTTCTAGTAGTGCAGGTGTTAACTTACATGTGAATATGAAGGAGAAAAGAAAACTAGCCTGGTTTCCTGAAAACCCACAGTAGTGGTACTTGGCACTCTCTCTTCTAGTCAATATCTGGTTTGTGTGCAGGATCGCTGACGTGTGTAGTTTGCATGTGATGGCTATATGCTAATGTGACACCTCAAAATACAGAAGAAAGGGCCTGTAAATACACCAATTCTTTTAAAGTTTTATGTTTTTACTCTCCATTTCAGATATGGTTTTGGAGAGGCAGGGAAGCCTAAATTTGGCATTGAACCTAATGCTGAGCTTATATATGAAGTTACACTTAAGAGCTTCGAAAAGGTGAGAATATACCAACTCCTCTGAAATTGTGGTAGATTCCTTCTCCATCACTTCCTCTTGGTCAGTCCCTTATAATACTAGGTGGTATAGCTGGAGGGTATTTACTTGTATGTTGTGCTTTTCGTGACGGAGTTTGTCTCTTGTCTCTGACACTGCCTCTGGAGTAGGGACAACTGACAGAGCACAGCTGATGTACCAGTAGGGAGCTCAGTGTTCTTATTTGTTCCTATGTGTCAGCCTTTCTTTTCTTTCTTTTTTTTTTTTTTATATAAACTTTTTTGGGTAGAATCCAAGACTTGTTCCCTTATTTGTTCCTAGACTTGTTCTTTTTGTACTTTTTTTCCTGGGTTGAAGACAAAAAAGTTCACGTTCTGCCAAGCAGCTCCTTGGAGGCATGGGGTGCAGTTTTGCTGAACGGATTGTACCTTCTCAGGAGTCGTGAAGAGGCCTTCACTGTGGTTCCAAGTTATTATCCAACACACAAGGCTTTGTAGGCCACCAGGCTCTGTGACAAGGGACACAAGAGACAGATCTCTAACCTTGGACCTTTTCTTTTCATACTTGTCCAAGTAGAGAAAAAAGAGTTTTGACAATTGCCTTGGGTCCAGAAATGGCATGCCTTCTTGAGTATATTTCTATCCCAGGCTGCCTCTGGAGGCTCCCGGCAGCAACTTCACTGGACAAACACAAAGCATGTGCCAGCGTTAGGTATGCTGTCATGTCCAGCCAAGTCTCCTCTGCATCAGAAGCCCTGCTTATCTCCGAGCACTGCCAGGATTGCATTTCCTAAAACTTTTGTGTGTCCACAATGCTGTCTCCATGTCCTGAACATTATTTTGGACTAAAAACCTGACCCTTTGTTTTATCAGACTCAGAAAGGAAATCCTTGTCCCATAAGCCTGTGACTTTGGCTAAGAAAGTGAGGGAAAGATTGCCTTAGCATTCTTCCCCTTTGGTGATATTCCTGATCGTTACCCTACCACTTCACCCTCCCCAAACATTTGCTCTTATCATGCCCATGGCTTGTTGTCAGGTAACCTCCCATCAAAGTTTACTAGCTCAGTACCCTTCCTCCAGTGCTGTGTTCAGAGCACAATGTCTTTTATTGTGAAAGAGGAGAAAATCATCTATAGCATGATTATCTCAACCTTTGGCTTCCCTATTACGTTTCCCACCCATGACCTAGTGGCCATCACTCATGGAAGAGCATTCTCACTGTGGTATTCCACAAGGCACCTGTCCGTGTTTCATGCATTACTGCTTAGTGTGTCTGAAACTATGTGAAGGGGTGTGACATCAAGGGTGACTTGATGTTCTTTGCCCCATAGTACTAAAAAGGTATGCCATAAACACTGAACCCAATATTTGAAAAATGGAAAGGGCCCTTGTTACTAAGTGTTTAAGTAAGAGCATAAATTGTTAGGAAGCAGCATAGGACTTCTAGCAAGAAATACCCCCTCATCTTCACTGAAAGCAAGAAGGGGGGTGGGCTACCACACCAGGAAGGCACCACTGATTGTCTTTTGAATAGAAAAAAGTTTACTCATTTAAGCTTCCTAATTCCTAGGTAGGAAGTTGTAACACTGACAACGGCTTTCTTCACTTTCCCTCAAGGAATCAGATTGTCCTGTTGGCTATGACTCTTCTAAGCCTCACAGCTGGCATGGAAGGAACAATTGTCCCCATCACCTTCTCTAGAATGTGAGAGTGGTGATGCACATATACATATTAGTGCATGATCACAGAGCCTTTTATTAATGGCTCTGAAATGATATTTTTGCATGAACTTTACCCTCCTGATTATGTTTTACTTGAAATTTTCCAAGCATACATCTGCAAGTTGAAACAGTGTGGATTCTTTAGTCTGTCTGGTTGTTTTAGAGTGGAGAGACGAACACATGACTGGAATTTTTCAAGTTCTGTGTAAATATACAGCTATAACTTGACTATAGTAGTGTTCCCATTTTAGAGTTGAAAAACCGAAACTTGAGGATAAACAACTTGTTGAAATGATAATAGTTTAGTGGAGAAATTTGCAGAGGGCAATGAAAGGACCCTAGCTTTCATTGTGTGGCCTAACCGTAAACCCCTTTAGGGTTTTAAGCCTTTTTAAGCCTGTCTTTAGACAGGCTCTTGAGCAGTGCTCAGTGGTTTCTGTCCCTCACAGTAATTTTGTCTGCTATTCCTTGGGTGACATGGGTCAGGCTGAAGCCTTAGTATCATGGAAAGAGTATTGTAGCTTAATGGTCAATTGATAGTGACACATGATTCTCAAGTATGGATAGAAGCAGCTACTTTTGTTCTTTGGGCATCAGATGATGCTTTTTTCTGTTTATCTAATCATTGTCACAAATTTGCACACAGGCCAAAGAATCCTGGGAGATGGATACCAAAGAAAAATTGGAGCAGGCTGCCATTGTCAAAGAGAAGGGAACTGTGTACTTCAAGGTGTGTGAGTCCTTGTGCAATCCTTTCCCTCTCAAAACATTTACTCAAGTATCAACGAATTGTGCTGATATTTCCTATTGTGAATTCTGTCAACACCCTTCTAGGAAGAAAAAGTTAGAATTTTTACAAGTTTGTCATTTTCAGTTTAAGAAGTGGTATGAAAGAATGAATTAATGTGACAAACAAAGACAAATACTTTCTTTCCATGTTCCTATCTGGGTTACAACCCTGCATCATGGCAGACCAGGTCTGACTTGCCCACCCACCACTGTACCACTCAAGGCCTAGGACATCTTGCTTGGTACATGGTTGGCACTCAGCAAGTATTTGTGGAATGAAACAAAGAATGAATGGAATAATTGTTAGCAAGTAATAGAATTCATAGGGGTGAGTTTCCCATCTTTCTCCTTTCCACTGTCTTGATGAAGTCACTGAGGCACATGGCAGAAGGAAAGAGAACATGCACAGATTTCAAAAGAAACTGCCAGGAGGAGAGTATTGATTTCTCTTAATGGCCGAGGTGATCCCTCACACACTTGTTTTTGTGCAGCATATTCAGAAATTCCTGAAAGAAATTTACCGTTGATTGCTTCTCAAAGTCCTTTCCTATAACATCTAGGAATCTGTTATATCCTCACTTAAATCATAAACCCCCAGATTCAAGGAAAAAGAAACAGCACTTTGTTCAGTTCTCATCAGAATGCTCTGCCCGTTGTTTCCCTGTGCCTAAATGTGGACTGTCTGCAGGTCAGGCAGAAAGGGCTTAGTGAGGAAGAAAGAAGGGGAGTTCTCAAGGTTTTGTTCTCTCTTTATCCTTCTTGCCCCTGTAGTCCATGAACAAAAGTTAGACGCTGTTGAGCAGTCTGAAGCAGTGGTGCATAAATGTACTTATTGAGTCTTTACGGTGCATCTGCTAGATGATGTGCAATTGTGTCGACAGCCTTGTCTGGAGGGAGGAGCAGCAATGTTTAACCCACATTAGACAACTGGAGAATTTATTATATGACTGTATAATCTAATGCAACCAAGGGCAAGATATGTGGTCACTGTTTTTCAGACTCTGAGAGGAGACCCATCATTGGGTCATAAAATCAATTTATTGGAATTGATACTGCCTAATGTAGAGAGGATAAAGTTCATTTTACAACTTTTGTTCAGTTGTATATGGACAGGTACCAGATTTCTTACCATAGATCACAGCAAAACAAATTTAAAATCTGTTGTTTTAAATGATAAGTAGTTATCTATATTTATTTATAATTACGCTATTTGTTAAAAGACTGTGCCACTGGAAAGCCCTAGGGTTTGGTGGGATAAACTTTCAGTTGGAAACTGGGAAAGCTGGATTTTTATGGTGCAGATGATTTAAGGGTCCATAGAGGTTATTTTTCATGTAAAAATATGAAGGGGCTAGTGATCCTCAAGTTTCTTTCCAGCCCTAAAATACTGTGAGCTTCTAAACTCTCAAAAATCAGTTTGATTCTTTTTAAAATTTGAATTGAGCTTTGGCGAATACTTCTGAACTAGTCAGAGTAAGTTCAGGGTTATTTGTACACAAGAATAAAAAGAAGTTTCCATAAAATACCATAGGCCCTATAAAGAATTTCCTTTATTCTTGGTACCCATATAGTCTCTAAATATATATTTTATATTTTTCTAAAACATCTTAATAGAATACTAATGGTTTGGGGGAGGTTGAGGCTTTTGGCACCTGACTAAAATTATATCCACTCAGCAGAAGAAAACAGACCAGCTTTTCGGGAGCTCTTATTTTGTTGCTGATGATTCAGAACATGAAAATGAAATAAGATCCCAAAGCCGCAGGTTATATAGCTAGCTGTATCTTGAATCTATAGAGAGAGGCAGATGACAAGGTTGCAAATGGAAAGAGATGACTGGAATTAGCGCTCAGTGGCAGAAAACAGTGTTCAGTGTCTCTTCAAACACTTAGCCTCCTTGCTTGTTAGCATCACAACTGCAACACTGAGTTGTGTATATCATAATATTAGGAATCCTCTTAAAATTAACTGATCTTTGGATAAATCTGGACCAGCATTCAAACATATGGAACATATTATTTTTTAACATGCAGTTTGAAAGACAAAAATCTTTCAAAACATGAATCCATTGAGGGAGAATTAATGAAAGGTTCAAAACCACTGACCTAAGACTTTTCTCCCAGAATGTCTCTGAACATTTTGTACTACCAAAAGCTTCCCTGGAGGCACCTCCATAATGATAGGTAAGAGAACCCAGCAGTGATCCTAGTTTTAGCTTTAAGTCTTCAAAATAGTTTCCTACTTTGTAGCTAGTTTTCTCTACACATTTTCTTTTCAGATTTCAGGGTAGGTTTCAGTCTGCAGCATGACCCTCCTGGGCCCTACCTTTTCAAGGTGTTTAACTTGGCACATTTGCATATACAGAGTCCAGATATGTGGGTAAGAGCAGAGAGGGGGAGAAATGAAAAGCTTCTCGTGCCATCTGTGCATGGGCACTCCATTCTTACTGACTTGTAGCTTTGCTTTGGTGTCTAAGTGTTACTACAATCAGTCCCTTTCATAGGGTAGAATTGTATTCAACTTTTATTTATTTATATTTATTTAATTTTTTATATTAAATAATTTAATTGCATATAAATTTCACATCTTTGTGATCTCCGGGGTTCACCCCCCCACCCTCCCTGACCATTCCCA
>PVHY01009416.1:27202-56615 GCA_004024945.1 Uropsilus gracilis | reverse complement strand
CGCACCCTATCACATTCTTTACTTTTTTTTTCATTTTTCACTCTTTAAATTACAACATCAGTAATTGGTTGTTAGGATGCCTTCCATTCCCCCTGAGGCCCCTCCATTCACTGAGACCCCTTTCTCTTTGTGGTTTGTTGATTTACGTTAAATCCATTAGTCTCTTTCCTGTGGCAGTGTCCTTTCAGTGGGTAAGGGACTGTGTTCTTGGGGTATGGCAAACCATGCTGGTAGGTTTTCATTGTTAACCTTGAGTTGGGCAGCCAGTTTGTACTCATTTGAGGTTTATCAATGTCTTCTCATTGTTGACTGTCTTCTCCCCTCTGTTCTCTGTGCTATTTTGCTGCTTCTTCCCTTATAGTTCTGGTGTCTGGTTTAGGGGGCCTTACCTCAGGCATTGCTAGTAAAGAAGCTTCTCTGTTGGTACAGGCATCTGTGAATGGCCATTACAGAGCATCTCTACTCCCTCAGTTTGCAACTTTGCTGTGAGGCTGATACTCAGATTCTGTGGCCTTCTCTTCCGTATTATGGGGAGGGGTGCCTTGCTCTCTTACATGGTGTATCCAAGGTGGGATTTTGACTTATCCAGTCCTGGTGAGCACATAGGTGTGAATCCATGGTAGGTTGTCCCCATAGTCCAGTCCCAAATGCACTGGTTCTCTCAATATTCCGTCTCTTCCATCCTGCTCAGATGTGTGGGCTGGACATTTATTTGGTCCCTCACCCCTTCTATGATGGTTGCTTGTATTTGTGTTCTTCTTCTTCCTCCTGAGGACTAAGTAGAGTAAGAGTGAAACTGAAGGGGTGTCCTACCTGGCCTCCCCCCTCCCCCCTCCCTCCTCACCTCCTGTCCTGCACCAGCACCTCCTGGTGTGCGGATGGGCCTGGACTGTCATGTAGGCACAGTCCTAACCGCCCTCCCATGAATGGGGACTTGGCCAAGCCTCGCTGCAGCTCCTCAGGCTGACAGACAACTGCCCCATGCAGTCACCTGCTGGTGGGTGGAGTTAAGACCCCACCCAAAGCCCCTGCTCATGGTCACCAGTGCAGGAGTCCAGCCCAGAGGTTCACAGCATCCCTGCTCACAGCTGAGAAGGGAGCCCCAATGACCTGTGGGGCTGTCCACATAGCTGCCCACTGATGAGCAGTTATAGGCCCCACCTGGCTGTGTTGGGCTGTTCTGATGGGCTCTTTGCTTGTGACTGTTTTTGTTTAACCCATTATAAAAAGGTCAGCTTGAGATGAAAAGGCAGAAGTCTCTATCTCAGATCAATAACCATGGTGGAAGACTCTCTTCAGGATGTTATGCCCTCTGTATTCTCAGATCAATGGTCAGTGATCTGAAAAATAAAGTACTTATAGATTCAATTTCTATCTTGCTTATTGGCTTTTGGTGTTGAGAAGCAGAAGAATCCAGAGCTATCAACACTGCCCAGTAACCCTATCAACACTGCCTTTAGAATATATCCAGAATCTGATCATTTTTCATTGCTGCCATCCCAGTCCACACCACCATAACTTCTTACCTAGGCTATTGCAAAAGCCTCCTAGCAGGCTTTGCTGCTGCATGTTGCTCATTCCCCAACCACATAGTCTGTCCCCCATAATGCAGCCAGAGTAACTTTAAAAAATATGATGCACTTCCTCTTCCCTTCTTTTTCTTTCCTTTCCAGCCACCAACAACTCAGTTCTAAAACTACTAGGTGGAACAGAGTAAGTTAAGGCCAACATAATGGGGAATGGAAGAAGAACAGAGAGGGGGAAGAACAAGAGCCCAGACGGGGTGAGAGTATCCAGGGTAGGGATAGTAGCCCTGTTTCCAGGGACATTGGAATCCAAGAATCAGGAAAAGGTCATCCCCAGGTCGGGCATGGTGGCACATGCCTGTAAGTGGCAGCCTAGGAACTGTGACTGGGGCCGGGGATCGCGGTTCGAGTCTCGCCGGGGGCACATAGTGAGACCTAGTCCCAAAAAAATAGCTGGGCATGGTGGCGCATGCCTGTAATCCCAGCTACCTGGGAAGCTGAGGCTGGGGATTGCTTGAGTCTGTGGTACCCCAGGCAACGAGAGCCTGCGGTTTCACGGGCAAAAATAGCTAGACCTAGTCTCAAAAAAAAGGGCATCCCCAACAGGGGCATGGAGTATCTGATTGCAGTAAGAGGGGCACCTGTGCAGGATAGAGGCCTCCATACATGCATTGTGCTGGTGTAAGGTGTCAGAACCTGAGAAATGGGAAGAGTGTGTATTTGTAGGGGAGGGGTGGCACTGCTTAGGCTCTCTGAGTCAAAGTGGTGAAGAGTGTGTTCGTGGAACAAGTGTAGCCTAGCATGAGGCTTGATTAATTCAGTAAATATATAATAAATAATGGGAAGCAAGTTTCTCATTGCTGGCAAAAGTATAGATAACCACAGAAAGGGAGGGCACTAGAAATTAGCTATGAGAAATTGAAATTGCCTGTAGTGTTAGGAAGATATAAGACTACAACATTTAAAAGAGACAGCAGACAAAACAAAAAGAAACCCAACCAAATGAGAGAAAATATTTGCCTTATACAAAAGTGATAAGGGTTTGATAACACAGATTCACAAGGAACTCACACAACTTAGAAAAAACAAAACAAGAAGCCCAGTCAAAAAATGGGGAGATCTAAAAAGATACTTCTCCAAAGAGGAAATACAAATGGCCAACAGGCACATGAAAAATTGCTCAGCATCACTAGCAATCAGGAAAATGCAAATCAAAACCACAGTGAGATACCACCTTACACCAGTAAGAATGGCCTACATTAAAAAAACAGGCAACAACAAGTGTTGGTGGGAATGTGGAGAGAAAGGAACACTCTTACACTGCTGGTGGGAATGTAAACTGGTTCAGCCACTATGGAAAGCTGTGTAGAGGACCCTCAAACTAATGAAAATGGAACTACCATTTGACTACCAATTGCTCTACTGGGAATCTACCCAAAGGAGACCTCAATACTTATACAAAGAGACACCTAGACCCAGATGTTTATTGCAGCACTATTTATAATTGCAAGGACATGAAAACAACCCAAGTGTCCCAAAACAGATGAATGGATGAAAAAGATGTGGTATATATACAAAATGGAATATTACTCATCAATTAAAAATGATGAATTTGATGAATTTATGGTAACATGAATGTACCTAGAAGAAATCATATTAGCAGAAACAAGTCAGAAGGAAAAAGGCAGAAACCAAATGGTTTCACTAACATATGGGACATAAGAAAAACAAACAAAAGGCCAGGAGGAATAGTCAAAATAAGCTAACAACCAAACTAAAGCACATAACTGGAGAGGTGATGAGGGGGAGTGGTCAGGGAGGGGAGGTGGTGGGGGAACCCCAGGTAATACAAAGATGTAAAATATATATATATAAATTATTTAACTTAAAAAATACACCGTTTATTTCAATGATATTCCTACCAAAATTTCATAAATTAAACCTTATCATAAGGAAATAGCAAACAAATGCAAAATGAAGAAGACAGTCAAAAAAGATACAAGACTGGGAGAATACCTTTAGGGCAGTGATTCTACTCTGTAAGCTACTTATGATGGACTGCATGCCATCATAAATTTGTTCAAACCCAAGGATTTGGACCATGCCAGTAATGAATTCTAATGTAAATTATGAAGTTTGGATGACAACATTGTGGCAAAATACCACTTTGGTGGAGATGCTATTGATAACAGGGGAGGTTATGCTTATGTGGATATGTGGTGTTAAGAAAAGCAAACAATGTGACAAGCCTCATCAAGATTTAATACCTCACTTAACTACAGTCTCAGCCTCTCTCAAAAATGGAATTTTAAGTCACTCTGGATTTTCTTGGTTAGCACTCGTGATAAAATGCATGACAAACTGAACACCACCACACCCCCCTCTGCTTTCCCTTAAGGGAAGTTGTCTTTGCCTGAAATAAGCTTTCAACTGTTGTCCCACCCTCTTTTCTTGACTATAAAAATCTTCTGTTTTGTACAACTCCTCCCTACTTGCTTAATGGAATGCTGACTGAGTCATGAATTGTTTAACAAAGCCAATAATATATTTAGATATAGTCCGATGAGTTTTGATTTTTTTTTTTTTTTTTTTTGAGACTAGGTCTCGCTATTTTTGCCTGTGGAACTGCAGGCTCATGTTGCCTGGGGTACCACAGACTCAAGCAATCCCCAGCCTCAGCTTCCCAGGTAGCTGGGATTACAGGTACATACCACCATGCCCAGGTATATTTTTTTGGAACTCGGTCTTGCTACGTACCCCCAGCGGGACTCGAACCACGATGCCTTCCTAGGCTGCCACTTACAGGCATGCACCACCATGCCCAGCCGAGTTTTGATTTTTAACTCTGGTAAAACTCTGTACCCTCCTCTCAATCTTGCTGTGAAAACTGCTCTAGAAATAAAGCTGAGTGGCTCCAGTTCACACATGCACAGCCTAAGCCACAAAAGGGGTAAGGTCTGGACCATGCTTGAGCCTGGGTCTTGGGTCTCAGGGCTTAAGGGTCTTAAGCCAGGGGTGCAGGGCCTTGCCTCCATGTGACCATGGCATAGGGGTCAAGTAGCCTCTTCCTGGGACCCTGGGGTCAGAACAGGAGACTCAAGGCTCCACCTCTACATGATCATGGTCAAGTCTGACTTCAGTGGGGTCAGAGGTAGGAGCCAGGTACCCTGGCAAGACCTGGGTCCTAGATGGGGGTCAGGCCTAGGCCTAGAAGAGGCCCTCTCGGCTGACTCCATCCTCATAGAGATCAGTGCAAGGCATCTGTAGTTCAGGCACTTCCCCTGCAGACCTCCAGGGGATTAGAGGGGCAAATCAAAGCCCTGGACACAGTCATCATCAGGGGTAGACCCAAACCAAGATTGGAACCATGGGAGATAAGACCTTGGGATGAGCTGGTGTGGGGACCTCTCACACAAGTTCCATGTACAGTATCTCTCAGGGCTGGTCCAGAGATGTGTGTAACCTGTGTTAGCTTCCTCCTTCTGCAAATGGGGGAGGGAACCATCAGAGATGTGATTAGGGACCCAGGGCAGAACTGGAAACCATGAAAGGAGGTGAGAAGAACTGGACTTACCAGTTTATCTCCACTGGGGAATTTCACCCTAAAGATGAGAGTTGGGCTCCCAATGTCAGATGATCAGAATCAGAAGCAGCATCATGTGTCAGTCATCAGGACATTCACATGACACAACCAGTGTGAATGAGGAGGCATGGAGCCCAGAGACTACACGAATCTGGAGAAAACCAGACAGGCTCCTATACAATCAGAAGCTTCCCCAGACAAGAAGTCTGGAGAACTACTCCACACATCTGCCCTCCAAGATGTTCTTGAAGTGCTCTGTACTATTACCTGCATCCACTTGCTCCTAGGGATCTGAGCAATCCGGTCCACTGCAGTCCAGGAGCACAGGTCCTCACCCAGGAAAAAGACTTTATTCCAGGAGGAGGAATAATGGCAGTTCTTCCTTTCCTTTTTCCTCGTTTCCAGGAAAAGGAAAAAGGGAAAAATATTGTGGCCTGATCATCAATCTTGGATGACTGAGGGAGGAGTAGGAATAATGGCAATGAAGAGGAAGATGTGGGGGAAGGAAACAGGAATGCTTGGCTTATATCCATATGGAACTTGATTCTATGGACACCCTGAATAAGCTTGGAAGTGAATTATTTCTTACAACTCTAGATGAGTTTCACTGAAACCTTGATTTTGATCTTGTAAGATCTTCAAGTAGAGTCAAGTTAAGCTCTCCCTCACTTCCATACTACAGAACTGTGAGTGAACAAGTGTTATTTTATGCAAGTAAGTGTGCATCAATGGAAATTTGTTATGCATCAATGGAAAACTAATGTAATGATCATCTGGGGGGAAATCCAATAGAATTCATTACAAAAAATTGAAGTTTAAAAGATAGACAATATAAATTATTTAAAAGTAAATCTGCCAAAAGATTTGTAAGTCCTATCCACTGAAAACTATAAAACATTGCTTAGAGAAATTAAAGAACATCCAAATAAAAGGAGACATACCCTGAATTCATAGTGTAGATTCAGTGCATGCTCAATCAAAATACATTTTGAGTGTTTCGTAAGAATGGAAAGGATGATTCTAAATATAGAAATTCAATATAGAATTCATATAGAAATTCATATAGAAATTCAAAAAATAGCCATACAATTTTGAAAATGATGAGCCAATTTGTTTGCTTGCCACCTGATTTCAAGATTGACTTTAAAGACATAGAAATTAAAACAGAATAATATCTGCATAACACGTACACACACACACACATTCTCAACTAGTTGATATCCTTATGGAGTTAAAGATTGGTAGTTGGGAAAGATATAATAATCCCTTTAATGCATGAGACATGTATATACACATAGTACATTAAAATACAGTATATGTAGTATAAAATATGGTATTATTTCACAGAGGAACAATTGGGAAAAAGTTCTAAAATACTATTGGAGGCAGGAGGCAATATTGAAAGAACCAAATTTGCAAAAGCAATTCAGTACAAAATAAAAAGTTTCTTTTTCAATAAGTACTACATGGAACAATTGAAAATTAATATATAAAAATAAACTTTTATTCAAGCTTTATACTAGTTACAAAAAATTCAAAATGGACAAAAGACAATGCAAAGCCTAAAACTTTTATTTTATTTTATTTTATTTTTTTTTTTGCCTAAAACTTTTAGAAGAAAATATAAGAGAAAATCTTTGTGACAAAGATTTCTTAAGAGAAAACAACAATCACATCACGGAGAAGAAAAAAATGATATATATTGAATTTCCTCAGAATTGAAAACATCTGTTCTTTGAAAGATGCTGCCAAGAGAATGAAAAGACATGCTACATAGTATTAGAAAATACTTGCTCATGTACAAAAATACACAGAACTCTCAAAAACACTTTTAGAAAAATAGCACCATTAAGAAGATCGCCAAAGGAGTTAAACAGACATTTCACCAAAGAAATAGGGGTTGGACTTGGTGAAGCGCACCTTTAATCCCAGCCTAGGAAAGGAAGTCAATACTAGGAATCACTCGAGTCCATGAGTTCGAGATCCGCCCGGGGCAGCAGAGCGAGACCTAGTCTCAAAAAATAGCTGTGTGGTGGTGTGGGTCTGTAATCCCAGCTTCCTGGGATGCTGAGACTGGGGATCACTGGAGTCCATGATACCCCAGGCAATTTAAGTCTGCGGTTCTCCAGGCAACATAGTGAGACCTAGTCTAAAAAAAAGACAGAGAGAGAGAGAAAGAATGAGAGAGAGGGTAAATAAACACATGAAAGGATGTTCCTCATCATTAGTTGTGGGATTAGATTAGATTAGATTAAACGCAATTAGAAACTACTACAGGTCAGGCATGATGGAGCATGCCTGTAAGCGGCAGCCTAGGAAGCCACAACTGGGGCCAGGGATCGCAGTTTGAGTCTCACTGGGGCCACATAGGGAGACCTAGTTCCAAAAGAATACAGATGGGCTGGTGGCGCATGCTTGTAATCCCAGCTACCTGGGAAGCTGAGGCTGGGGATTGCTTGAGTCTGTGGTACCCCAGGCAATGTGAACCTGCGGTTCCACAGGCAAAAATAGCAAGACCTAGTCTCAGCAACAACAACCAAAGGAAACTACTACATATTTATTATAATGACTAAAATTTAAACGATTGTCACGAGTGTCAGTGAGGATAATGGCTCAACATCTTTTGAAACAGTTTGACAGTTTGTTAAAAAATTAAACATGATTTCCCCATGATCTAACCATTCTACTGTTAGGTGTCTGCTCAAGATAATTAAAGCATAGAGTTTTAAAAACACTTGTACACACATACAAGTAACTTTATGTCTAGAATTTTATAGTCAAAAACTGGAAACAACCCAAATATCCATTCATTCAAGAAATGAATGGATAAACAAATTTTGTTTTATTCATAGAATGAAACATTACTTAGCAACAAGAGGGAATCAACTCCTGGTACAGGCAACAGACTTGATAGACATCAAAGTAATTTTGCAGAGTAAAAGAAGTCAGACAAAAAATAAATAATTTCCATTTATATAAAATAATAAAAAATACAAACTAAATCATAGTAATAGAAACTGATTGTTTCCTGAGTCTAAATCAGGGGTAGGAATGTGAAGTATAGATTACAAACACTATGAGTAAACTTTGGGGGATGAAAATGTTCGTTATTTTAATTTTGGTAATAGATTTCAGGCTGTGTATACCTGAGAAATCATCAGATCATATACTTTAAATATGTGGGGTTTTCAAGACCGCCAGACCTATCATGGCTCAAGAGACTTGCCCCAAATTGTATTACTAATTAGATGCAAAGTAAACACCTTGTAGGAATCTAAAATACATCATTGGTACCTAATAATAATATCAATATTATTGAATAATAATGGTATTCAATAATAATATTTTTATTCAATAATATTATTGAAGAATACTATTAAAAGATCTAAACTAAAGGAGAAAAAAAAGATAGTGTTGTTTCCTATTCAAAACATTCCAATGACTTCCCATGATACTCAGGTTAAAATTAAATTTTCTTAGTTTGTTCTGCAAGGCCTGACATTATCTTGTTACCTTCATTCTCTCCAACCTCATTCTGCTAACCTCTCTCATTGCGTAATAGACAAAGAAGCCCTGTCATTGCTCCCTCAATATCTCT
The DNA here is from genome assembly GCA_004024945.1 of Uropsilus gracilis. NCBI lineage: Eukaryota > Metazoa > Chordata > Mammalia > Eulipotyphla > Talpidae > Uropsilus > Uropsilus gracilis. Next base: position 47,908 of record PVHY01009416.1, on the reverse strand, counting down.
TGCTCATTTTCTCCTCAGGATCTTGGTGTTTGCTGTTCCTTATGCTTAGAACTTGTTCCTAGATTTTCCCATGACTTACTGCCTCATTTTTTTTACATTCTATTATTTTCCTATATATTTCTTATCCCACATAACATATCCCCCCCCATATATATTCTATCACCTAACCCTACCTTTTGTTTTGTGTTCTATGGGTGCTTTGGTGGTGGATGTGATGTGCTGACAGACATCTCAGAAAGTGTGACTCCACTTCCCTAAGGCATACACAATGTTATAAATTAATTTTACTTCAATAAAAAATTTAATTGTTTTAAAATTTCTAAGTCATCTAAAATATTTATTTAAAAAGGCAACTATATAGTTAAAATTAGATTGCTAACAAAATATTTAAAATGACATTTCCCTTTTTTAAGGCTCGGATAAGATTTAGGCAAGATAACATATGCTTATAAGATATTGGATTTTAAAATACAGTTATACAAATTCATTACACAAAATCTTTCAAGTGAGTCTTTTTTACTATCATAATATATTTAAGTGAAGAAAATAAAAAGACACCATACAAAACCCAGTGGTTCACAAACCTAAGTGTACATTAGAATCTGTTGAAGTACTTGTTAAAACTCATTTTGCTGTGCCTCCCCCCCCCAAAGTTTTTGATTCAAAAGTCTGGGTGAAATTAGATAAATTTTATTAGTGAAAAATTTTCAGATGACATCAGTGCTTCTAATCAGCAAATCAAACTTTGAGAATCATTTGCTAAACTATTTGGCTGAATGAGTCTGAACTCTTATCTCATGGAATAGTGTTACATAATATATTGTACCAACCATAATATGGGGTATTTTAACATTAAAAATAAAGCAAATATACAAGTAAACAATTATTGGCTTTGGAGGAGTACAAAAATATTCTGATAATTGAACTGGTAATTAGGATGACCTATTGTCATACAACTACCATCACTACAACAACTGATCTTTTTTACCTCAGTCTCCCTAGACTTGAGTTTCCACAGCTGTAGATTAGAGGGAATGAAAAAGATGATCAGTATGGTATCAGCCATCTCTAAAAGCACTTAATGATTCATTGATGTACTACATTCATACCAAATGCTAGGTGTAGTGAGGTAATGTGAAATATAGAACTTCCTTCCTAGCTAAGAACCAAGATACCAAAACCAAGTCAAAGGGAAAGACCAAATAATAGGGCTTCAGATTTCCATCCTGGTGGTATGCAATTAAGGAAACCCCCTCTTCATTCAGTGTCATACTAAGGGAATTTGGAGTTGTTCTGTGACGTTAATGCAGGATTCCTGCTATTTAAAATCAGAGTGTTCCTGAGAAAATAAATTGAAATGGCATGTAAAGCAAAGAAATAATTGCCATTTGTTTATATGGAAACAAATTTTAGTGTTTCAGATGCTAAAATAACCTAAGAAATCATATCAATTAATACATAAAACTAAAGTAACAATAACTGTAGTAAAAGCAGAAATGAGAAGCTATAAACAGAGTAGATAGAGTAGTTTTCAGGAGAAGGAGCTTGGCAGGGCTGCCCTGAGTGCTCAGTGTGTGCACTGCTTCTGAAACAACTCCTATAGCACAGTATTTTAACCTCTGCCTATTTTTTTTTTTTGAGACTATGTCTCGCAATTTTTGCCTGTGGAACCGCAGGCTCACATTGCCCGGAGTACCACAGACTCAAGCAATCCCCAGCCTCAGCTTCCCAGGTAGCTGGGATTACAGTTGCACGCCACCACGCCCAGCTATTTTTTGGGAACTAGGTCTTGCTACCCCCGTGTCCCCAGTGGGACTCAAACTGCTATCCCTAGCCCCCACCACAGCTTCCTAGGCATGCACCTAACCTCTGCCTATTGTAATAACAAAATCCTGTTTGTATCTGTGTAGTTAGTGAAAACAGGTATTAAGGTAGTTCTTTTATAATTGCAAAGTTATGTAACATGAGCTTCCAAAGAACAGGGACCTCTAACATCTTCAAGAGAAGGCATCTTCCTTTTTCTTTTTTCCTCATTTGTTTTTTTCTCTTCAGCCTTCCTTATTTTCTTCCTTTCTTTCCCTTTTTGATAAATGCTTATTTGAACCCTAGTAGACAGATATGCCCTTAATGAAGCCAAGGCTAAGAGTTTAAGATCAAACCATATCAGCTGAAGCAGTTGTATCACCTTACTAACCCTGCTTCTTCATCTGCAATACTGTAATTGTGAGCCTCATGAAATAATACACTTAAACTCTTGTATCTCTACATCTCCCCTGAACACACAGTGCTATGTGATACCAGAAATATAAGTAATTTAAGAATGAAAAACAGTCAGAAAAGCAAGCTTCCTGACAGTAGAGAATGAAGGAGGAATGAAAATGGATATGAATATAAATGGAAGGAGCATAGACTATGTAGAGAGAAATGGAGAAATTTTACTGTTTGTGTATTTGAAAAAACAGTAGACTGCTTAGTGATTAGAAGGCAGACTAGCATAATGATTAAGCTTTTGGTATTGAAAACAAACTGCTTAAGATTTGAACCCTGACCATAATTTATTATCTATGCTGTATGATTGTGGGCAACTAACTTAACAATTCTGAACAACTATTTACAGTTTCCTCATCTGTAAATTGGAAACAATTATCTATTTTCCAACCTTTAAGATTAAAAGAGATAAAAGCTACTAGGGATAAACGTACCTGGCATATTATAAAAGTTTATTATGTGAAAACTTTTTTTTTTCTTTTTTGAGACTAGGTCTTGCTATTTTTGCCCATGGAACCGCAGGGTCACGTTGCCCGGGGTACCACAGACTTAAGCAACCCTAGCCTCAGCTTCCCAGGTAGTTGGGATTACAGGCACGTGCCACCATGCCCAGCTTTGGAACTGGGTCTCACTATGTGCCCCCGGTGGCACTCGAACTGCAATCCCTAGCCCTGGCCGTGGCTTTCTCGGCTGCCACTTACAGACATGCGCCACTATGCCCGGCCTGAAAACTGCTATTATTATAATCTTTCCGTTTGAGTTCCTGGTCTCCTGGGTGAGGCTATGGGAATACTAAGTGGCACAGAAGACCCCTAATATTCACTCCAGTTGGAGCTGCATCCTAACTGCTCCATAGACTTGCTTCACTGAGGGCTCCTGGTTTTGTCTATGAGTTTGATACTGATATGCTTAAAACTTAGACCAGATTCACAGTAATTCTTAAAACTGAGAGAAGGGCTTAAAACTTTGGTTCCCATATTTTCCTAACATGAGGATCATTGGGGAGCTTTTGAGAGAGCCCAAGTTTTATCTCTTGTCAATGACATTAAAACATCTGGAGCCAAGGACAAGACAGCAATACTTGTTACCTGTTCCATACGCCGTGAAGTTTGGAAACCACTGGCTTGAGGGATTTCTCTTATTTCTGTGTCTCATGGAGCTGAATAAATCCAAGTCTATAACTGAAATATTGTTTTGTTTTAATTTAAATTATTTATATTGTATATATGCATATATATATATTTCACATCATTGTGATCCCCGGGCATCACCCACCACCTCCCTTTGCTTTCTTTTTCTAAGGAATGTGTATAAAACCATTAAATTAACAAGGCTGCCCTCAAATTGTAAACTGACTTAATTGTTCACCAGACCAACAGTCAACAGTGACCTCTGGTGGTGTAATAAGAATCTGAACTAACAATCTAATTTCTTGGCTGAGGCAAGTTCTCAAAACAGGGAAAATTTATCTTGCTCTCCCCTTTTCTCTCCACCACATCCATAAATTATTTAGAAAGAGAAACTGAAGTCTAGAGAGTAACTTTCCCAAGAATACGAGAATCATTGATAGCCCTGGAATTGAAACTTGTCCAGTCCTCCAACTTCCCCTGCTCACGCTTAGATCCTCCCCCACAGGATGTAAGCCTCATTTCACAACTTCTCTGTATAACCACACCACCCATCTACATCAAGAGCCACTGGATTCTATTTCTAGCTTTTAAGCATGACCTTGATTCCTGTATCTGCCAAGCACAGTCACATGAAAGACCTGAATCAGTAATATCTGCAGCAGAGTTAGTGACCTTGCCCTTCTATGCTTAACTAAATGTTTTTGCTCTCTCCTGTGTGTAGACAAAGGTTGCACTGCTCATTAGCAAAGCCTGACCCACTGGGTCAAGAGGTTTGGACCCATTCTGGTTAAGGAGAACTGTCTTCATTTTACATATAAGGAGAAAAAGGCCCAACAAAAGCTATTGTCTACAACATCAGTTCAAGACACCCCTTCCTCTCTATCCTGAATTCAAGCATGTTCATATCAAATGGGGGAACTGAGATACAAATACAGAATTGTGCTTACCCATCAGGGCTCTGAAAGCCCCTGGCTAACTTGTAGATCTCCCACTCCTGGGGCAGTAGAAGTGTAATACCGGTGATGCCAGAGTGCAAGGGAAAGTATGAGATTGCAGGATCTGAAGGAAGAAACTAAGATATCAGAGTTGGAGGACAGCGTGAAGGTTTAGGAACTGAGGTGACTCTTGGCACTGGCACTGGAGCAGCAGACTTCCAGAAGCAGAAACAGAATAGAATTTGGGGGCTGGAGATCAGAACAAGGGAGAAGGGGTGTCCTGACATCTTCCTGGGTTGTAAGACTTAAAATAACAAGGGACTCTACTGCTCCTACCCTCGCTTTCTGCCATCAGGCACCCCCACAATGTGACTCCCAGGATGCAGGATACCTGAAGACTACAGGCTTTCCACCAGTATGAGCTGTAGAAGGCCCGGCTCTTGTTTGTCTCTGCATGGCACAAGATGGGACCCAGATCACAGAGATCTGGACCCTCCTTTTCAACACACCTCTTCTCTCTCCCAAGTCTCCTCTACTCACAAATTTTAACCGCACTGTGATCTGAATCTATGGCTGATCTAAACGACCTTTAAATTTTAAAAAACTGAATAGAAAATTTTGGCTCCATTGTGGAGGGTAAGATTGAAGGAGTTAGGTTGAATTTCATGGGGAAAATGATAGGGGCATTAGCTGAAGTAGGAGCAGTAGAGATAGAGAAGAGATATTATGGCAGTGGGATGTATGATATTATGGCAGTGGGATGTATTTAGAGGATAAATTAGAAAATGGATGGTCATTGATTGAGAGAAAGAAGTGAATTTCTTTAGGCAGCAGTTTTCTTGATAGGGAAATTCACAAACATACCCAAATATTCTTACATAGTATGTTCATATGCATGTTTTCCCAAGAATAAACTGAAGATTTCTACCATTTACACAACAAATTCATGTAGAAATGTGTTACACTGGGAAGGCTAAAACCCCACCCTGGGAACTGAACTCCTCACCTTTCTGTTACTCCTCAGAGGGTCTGTTCCTTTTCACTGTGTGCTCTTGAGCAAGTTAATCTCATTTAACTTAGTTTCCAAAAATTAGGGACCTTGTAATGAGGATGTGATAAATCAAATATGACCCTTAGGTCCTAAAGGATTTCTAGTGTGTCTAGATAGATGACTCCTTAGAAGATAGAAGATGATTCCTTAGAAGATGGAAGATGACCCTTGAGAAGTGTCCAGCATGGCAGTTTAAAAGAAATAGAAACATGGAAATAAAACATCTTCCAGGTTTTGGAAATGCAAATATGAAAATACGGGGAAAGAACTCTCAGGTGAGTCTGTTAATTTAAGCAGATGTAAATCATGGTGGTGGAGAAATGGACAAACACAGCCCTGTCTAACTACAGAACTATCAACATACATATTTGTGTTGGAGAGTGAGAGCCCAACTGGGAAACAGGAATGAAACTGAAAAGCTGTTTTGCTCTAGGGCTCTCCCAGAGGCAGTGTGGGACCTTCATTGAGCCTGGCAACTTCCCTGAGACTTCCCTATTAAACAGATTGTATTGGCCAAGACTAAAAAGAGATTCCACAGGAGTTGTGGTACTTGTCTTTGGCAAAAGGAAGATAAAAGAACCTAGTGTGCCCACAGGGAAAGAGAAGTGTAAACTAGCTTCATGTTTTATTTCAATCAAAAGTAGAGATGAATCCCCAGGGTTTGCCCTGGGGATTACAAAAATGTGAAACTTATATATAAATAATTTAATAATAATAATAATAATAATAATAAAGCTACTGACAATAATCTTATGGAACATAAATGATTTTCATTGAAAGTATAAAGAGAACTTAAAGCACATTAGAAAAATCATATGGTAGTTACATATTGTAAGTCAAATTTCTATAAAGATAGCCTAATAAGGTCTTTGCACTTTGGAAATAAGGGCAGAATATGTAGGATTAAAGCTGCAAGAGATGTTGACCATTTTGTGCCAAACTCTTATTTTCGACATAAAGAAATGAGTGCTTCACAAAATGGTTTCTATTTATTTATAGGCTGCATATTTTGCAAAATGAGTTGGCACAATAGGTACAATGAAATAGGAAAATATAAAATAAAATAAAAATAAATTGTTATCATGGAAAATAAGCTAAAATAAAATAACCGAGAGAGGGGGAGTAGAATTGCAATGGCAATACGAAACCTCTGTAGTATTATTAAAAATGAACAGAAAAATTGAGTATGAGCTTCCTGGTAGCCAAAGCAAAGTGATAGAAGCCAAACTAGTGATAGAACCAGTGTCAGAGTCCAGTATTAGGCCAGTTTGCTTTTGTTCCATTAGAAAATTATTATTACTATTTTCCAGAGGACATGAAGACATTAATTCAAAAGGACACATGTACGTGCATGTTCATTGCAGCCCTGTTTACAGTTGCAAAGAATTAGAAACAAACCAAATGCCCCCAAACAGATGACTGGCTAAAAAAAATGTGGTACATATACACGATGGAGTACTACACATCCATCAAGGAGGACAAACACATGTCATTTGCAGCAACCTGGATGGAACTAGAAAGACTCATATTAGCAGAAATAAGTCAAAAAGAAAAAGAGAAGTACAGGATGGTTTCACTTATATGATGGATATAGGGAAAAACAAACAAACAAATAAGAAAAAATGAAAACAACCAATGGGACTGAACCATGGAGCGAGAGAGGAGGAGGGGGAAGAAGGCAGGGGAGGTGAAGTGCACAAAAGATGAGGATAGTTAACAAATGTTAGTGAAGTGGGAAAGCCCTGGGTAAAAAACAAACAAACAAACAAAAAAACCACACATACATTTACCAGATATCGGAAGAGAACAACAGGCCAAACAACCAACAACTAAACATCAACTTAACCAACCAACAATTTGCAGAAAAATGTGAGAAGGAGTGACTGAAGGGGGGACACAGAGGGGGGATCTGGAGGGAGGAGGAAGGGAGCTACAGAGGGGGGATATGGAGGGAGGAGGAAGGGAGCTACAGAGGGGGGATATGGAGGGAGGAGGGGGGATCAATTAATGCACAATTGTGACAAATCAATAAAATGAATTTTAAAAAAAATTTTTAAAAAATTATTATTACTATTTTTTGGTGTGTGTGGGGTAAAACCAAGGGAGGGATGGGCACAGAAGATTAAAATGATGGTTCATGGGTGATAAAGTGGTGGGAGAACCTTGGAATAGACAATGATGTAAAACATATATGTATGTGCAATCAATTTTTAAAAATAAAATTTTATAAAATTTTTTTTAAAGTATAGATGAGTGCAGATGATATATCATCTGGTTGAACGAAGATGATATATCATCTGGTTGAGCGAAGACTTCTGTCTTAGAAGCCACCATTGGCTTCCAGTAACGCAGCTCCTTCTGGGCTGACTCCTAGGTGTGGGGTCAGTGAAGAGGAACTTCAAAAGGGCTAGTCTTGGCCTCTTGATATGGAGGAGGGGCTGGTAGAGATAGAGGATTTTTTTCTTCTATTCCTGGGAATTTTATATTGATTTAGATTCCTGAGGGAATTCCACAACTGGAGAGAAAAATTACCCTAAATATGGAAGTCCTCCATTGCTAAAGTAATTTTGCAGACCTATGCAATTGGCCCATACTAACTTCTTACAGGTATCAGGGTATCAGGGAAGGACACATAGAAAATGCATGGGACACTAGAGGGGAAGGGCTCTGACTCACAGAAAATTGGTTCTTCTGAAGCCTCCTTTTAAAGTAACTGACCAGCAGGGTAGCTCAGTCTTACTGTGACAAGAAGATGAGAATTAGATCAATCTGATTCACAGTTGTATGGCAATAGAACTACGCACAAATCCTAGATTGTGCCTTTTGTCACATTTGCATCAGCAGTGTCCATCTGAAGGCTCTGCATTAAGATAGCATTGGGCCCTGGTGGGTAGAGACTTGGAGAAGGGAAGCCAAGCCTTCTCTAGAAAGAAACAGAAAAGGGATTTAAGAGAGGGGAGAGAAAGCTGGAGAAGGGAGAGAGCAGAGGAGCAGCAAGAAGGCTGGAGGCCTTGGAGCTTCTGCTGCCATGTGCAGCAGCAGGGCAGGGAAGGAAACCATGCTGTGGGCTTCCATCCGCAACCTGGGCTAATGAGGAGCCCAGGGAAGCATGTTGGAGAACTTGTGAACTATATAAGCTGACTTGGAAATTTGGTACTTGAACACTTGCTTTAACTTTGAAACTGCAAAGTTTGGGAATTGTCTGGAGACCTGAAGAGACATTGCAAGACAATCTGAAGTAGTGGTTGCTGCTGCTGTTATTTTGAGTGAGTCTTGGTGGTTTTGTGTCATTTCGGAGTTGAAGCTAAAAAAATGTTGGAGCTGTGTCTTTTGGAGAAGGATCAATGACCTTCTCCAAAGAAGGTCTTCTTTTAGTTTCTTTGGTTTGAAGTGAATAGCTGTGCCTTTGAAGGAAGGTTGAAGGACATGTGCAATTTTTTAGACTAGAGGCTAAGCTGGTTGATAAGATAATCAAAGGGAGTTCATTGTACCCTCAGTAAATTTTGTCTATTTTGTCTTTTTAGAAGTGATTAAATCTGTTCTTTCCCCTTTTTAAGATAGTGTGATCTTGCTACTGCTTGAGCAAGCTGTAACAAACCTGATGGCTAGATTTAAAGGGCCAGCTGCTCCTTTTTGTAAGTTTAGTTAAGTACCCTGCTTTATTGGTTCTCTTACCTGATTTCAGTATGAGAGAAGTCAGGCTTGGAAAGTTCTGAAGATCCATGTAGAGGAAATAGGAATTTCAAAAGCTTGGAGTTCTACACAATCTTGGTATACCTATGTCATAAACAGAAAGAAGGTCAGAGTCCAGGGAATATAGGGAGTTCAGAGAACTGTACTATTAAAAGATAGAATTGTGCCTTCCTTGGTAAGCTCCCTAACTTAACCTTCCCTTTCTTTTGCACCCTTTGTCTCTTGGCTAAACTTTTTAAGATGGATCTGAAGTCATACTGAGTCTCTCATGTATAGACAAGATGTATATTATTATTAATCCACTTTTGCATATTTTCTCTTAAAAAAAAAAAGAGGCACGGGGCCTAAATAATGTGCCTTATACAAATTTGGATTTCAATATAAGGCAAAGATCATTTATTGGATTGTTTTAAGTGGTAAGGTGTGTGGTGGTTGGGAGGTTGGGGTGAGCAGAAAGTGGGTCGTGGTGATAGGATATAATTTGTATTATAAGAAGATCTGTCTGTTGAGTGAAGATTGGAACTAGGGGTGGGATTGTATGCTGAAAACAAAAGGGAGTTCAGTCAAGAGATCATGAAATAGTATAGATGAGAACCAATGCTCACTTGGGTGATAACGGTATAGATGAGGAGAATTAGGTACATTTGTAAGATTTTGGAGGTGAAACTTACAAAGGATAAATGTGTGTGATATGAAAGAGAGAAAAAAAATCAAGAATGACTACACATTTTTTGATGTGCTGCTTACTGATATCTGGGTGCTGGCTTGGGGGACCAGATGGATAAACTTATTGAAGAAGAGGAAGGTAAAATTAAAAGCTCTGAGATTTGTGGTTTTAAGATGCCTATTAAATGTGAGTCTGGAGCCCACATAAATCAGGGTTAAAGACACATATTCAAGAATGGTGAGCATATGAAAATAAAGTCATCATGTATGGCAGTGTTAGATGGCAGAAAGAAGATAAAGTTCCTGGCATCTGGTAGTGGTGGCTAGGGATGCTGTTAAACATAATGCATGTCCCATCCCCCATTATGAAGAATTAACCCATCTAACATGTTAGCCTGAAAACTCAGGAGGCCATTATAACTCAGGAGGCCATTAAAAGCATATTTATTTGAGATCAAATAATTATTATATGGGAGCACAGAGTTGGGCAGAGAAACTGTTAACAGTTCCAAATAAATATAAAGTGGTTCTTTTTAATTTTTCTGCTAATATTAGTTTACAATACTATAAAATATTTATAGTATAGAATAGGTCCACACCTCTTCAGATATATGTCATCATATCACAAATACCACAAAATCATAGGTGGGCCATAATCCTTAACCCTTGGACCCCCTCCCAAATTGGGGGCCTTTATGGGAGGAAGAGTAAGATGAGGTTCAGTGGTTAATGGTTGATTGCTGCTAACAAGTTTAAACTATACTTAGATATACATGATTGGTTACTGATTCTATTCTCTGGCAGAAAAAAGTCCATAATCATCTGGTCTTTAATGATAAAGTTATAATAGATTATTCCCTATGGTAGAACATTCCCTTTTCCATCACCCTTAAAGATTTCTGAACAGCTAATCTGATATGTTACACTAGAAATTGTTGTAACATATCTACATCTACTACATCTACTAAAACTAATTTAATCAAGGACTTGAAAATTTGCACAAGTTTGTGACTTTTCTTTTCAAGCTCTTTCAAGTTGTATGTTCTAGATTTGGATTGTCTATAGTAACAATTAGTTATACATGATTAATTTTATTTAGACTTTAATTAAATAAAGTTTAAAAACTTTAAGTTTCTCAGCTGCACTAGTCACATTTCACTTGCTTAATAGTCACATATAATTTGTGACTACTGAGAGCATAGTTATAGAGTATGTCAATGATTGTAGAAATTTCTGTTCCCTGGCATGGTTGTGAATATTCAAATCACATTTGATTTTTAATTATAATTCATTTGATATATTGTATTTGTGTGGGAATTGAATTTGTTTTTATAAAGCATTCAATTTCTCAAATATATATGTTCATGTCTGAAAAATCATATTTTGCAGACAACCATTTTTTTTACTGTTCCAATTTTTTAAAAATTATTATTATTATTATTATTATTATTATTTATTTTGTTCTTTAGGTCACAACCTCTGTAAGTGTTCTTTTTTTTCCCCCCATCCTCCTCCCTCTGGTGCCCCTTCCATTCTCTCAAACCCCACTCTTTGTTGTTTATTAGTTGTGCTAAGTCCATTAATCTCTTTCCTATGGTAGTGTCTTTTCACTGGGCGAGGGACTGTGTTGTTGGATCCAGGCGAGCCTTGCTGTTAGGTTTTCAATCTTAAGTTTGCGTTGGGTGGCCAGGTTATATTCATTTGTGATCTGTTCATGTTTTCTTGCTGCAGGCCATCTTCTCCAATCCCATCTCTATTGCTTTGCTGCTTTTCCTTATGGCTCTGGTGTCAGATTTAGGGGGTCTCGCCCCCAATCAGTGTTGGTCAAGAAGTTTCTCTGTGAATACCGGCGTCTGCGAATGGCCTTTGAAGATCATCTTCTCTACTTCAGTTTGCAGTTTTGATGTGGGGCTCATTACCCCATCTTTGGTCTTCCTCACCTCTCCCGTAGTGAGGGGAGGGTGTGTTGCTCTCCTTTAAGGCATCTCCCAAATGAAGTCCCGGGTGTTCTTGGCCCAGGGAGCACACAAGTGTGCATGGTGACATCGTGTCTCTACAGTAGTTTCTCCTGTGTCGCATGCACTGGTTCTCTTGGTTGTCCATCTGCTGTGTCCAGTTCAGGCCGGTGGGCTGGACTTTTGCATGGTCCCTCACCCGTTCTATGTTGGGGTTGGGGTTGTGCATATTCTTGGTCCTCTGAAAGTTAGCTGGAGTAAAAGAGAAATGGAAACACCCCCCCCCCAACCACCACCACCCCCCACCCCCTGCTTTGCCGGAACCTCCCAGCATGGGGACGGGCCTGGTTGGCCTGCTGTGCACCTTCCCAGGTTCCTTCTGGGTTAGGGCCCGGGGGCAACATGGCACTGACGAGCCGAGCTGCAAGTGGCTGCCCAGTACCACAGCCACCCACTGGTGGGTGAGGGCTGTTCCCCCATCCCATAGACCCTCCTGGGCCCATCCAGATGGGGGGAATCACCCAAGAAGCCTGACCCGCCTCACTCCCCGCTGGCAAGGGAGTCCTGAGGGCCTGCAGACAACCTTTTGATATTATAAACAGAATGCATCTTTGTGAAAGGTGGAGGAGAACTGCAATGCAGTGAACAGGAACTGGTTTTCCTGCCCCCAAGCAGCTACCTTGGATTATAATTCCCATCATGCCATGAACTGGACCCCCTGAATGGGATGCAGTTGGGAAGGAAGAAGGAGCAAGTTGGATATATAAATTGAAATGAAATGAAGGAGGAAGGGATGACACTGTGCAGTAGGGACATGTGGATGGAGACATATGGAAAGTCTGCTCCTGAATTTTGATCTTTTCTTCCAGCCCAGCTGCCTGGAACTGGGCTAGCCCTTTTTCTTGTCCCTGCCAGTTTGTGCCTTGGGCTGAATTCTGATGCTTTGGGCCTCTACACCAAGCCTCTACGGCTGGACATTTATCCACAAAGTAGTGGGTAATTTTTGGAAAGCCTGTTATTTGAAATCCTTTCTTATCTCTGTCTTTTGACTTTTCACACCAATTAAAGATCTTTGAGCACATGTAAGAGTGTGCTTTCTTTGCCTTTGTATGCAAGGATGGCCAGACGCTTTTAGAGTGTGCAAAATAGTTTGTTCCCCTTAACAATTTTGGGGGTGTCTGGTACTCTTCAGTTGCATGATTTCAAATCTAGCCTCCCTTTCTATGTTTTTACTTTTAAAGATGGTGCTTCTTAGAAACACACAAGCAAAAATATCGAATTTGCGTGACTGATGAGGCAAAAGTTCAAACTAGTGTTGATCAATATTTCAAAAAATTGTTTATATTTCCAGAGTATATGTTGTCATTGTTTCCTACAAAAAAGATGACAATTATCTGTCAGGAACCTAAAGCAAGTTATCAAAGAGGGTGTCTTCGAATAAGGAATGAATTATAATGAAAAGGTGCTCTCATCAATAAAATTTGGCAAAACAAAGGCATTGGCAACAGATGCTAGCCATCAATGCAGTATAAAAAACCTACAGAATTCTTAGTGTGAACAAACAAGCCGTGTTGGCGTGCACTTATAATCCAAGTGTTGGGAGACAAGAGGCCAGGGATCATATGAGTTCATGGGTTCAAGACTACCCGGGCAACATAGTAAGACCTGGTCTCAAAAAAGCAATTGGACGTGGTGGTGGGTGCCTATAATTCCAACTACCTGGGAGGTTGAGGCTGGGGATTGCTGAGTCTACAGGATTGGGGCTACTCCAGACAACATAGTGAGACTTAGTCTCAAAAAAAAAAAAAAAAAATCATGGTGTATTACAATATACATCCTAATATCCCTGCATCTTTTAAGCAGTATGAAGAGAAAGACAAAATATGTCTACGTGAAAATTATATATGAGTGTAAGTGTAAGAACACTTTTCATAAGACATTATTCTTGACAACATGGCATTTTGTAAGAAGACTGTCAAAGTGTGACATGATTTCAGCTTTCTGCTGCCATATAAGATTTTTACCCTATTTCTATTAATACTTTTTTAAGTATGTTCTAAAATGCCACAATTTTAGTGATAAAAATTAAATTTTGGCTTTAGCTAAATTTAGTGTGATACCACTTTTAGGTCCTAATTTTTTTTTTTTTGCATTTTTTCAAATGTTTGATTTTTGTGTCACTTTTATCTTTTTGTGTTTATTTTCACTTGTTAAATTAAGTTGTATGCGGGAGACTATCACATTGGTCTGGGAGTCAGGAAAGAAGGGTTTAGACTTTAGCATTTGGGGATAAGTAATTTTTGGTGATGAAAAATATGTAATTTTTGCTGTGTTTCTTTTGGGACATCCAACTGAAGGATAGAAATCTAAAGCATCATTATTCATACTGCTTCCCTAGCTCTTTGGACAATATTTTGTAAATAGGTAGAAGGAAAATAACATCTAGCCATGCAGTAGTATTACAATAGGGCTCTTAGATTTGGTGGACTTTTATTCTTTTTTTAATCTTTCATATTGGGAGGAGTTTAGGAAAGGAAATATATTGGAACATGGATTCATTATGAGGGGTTAAAGCTACTTGTGATGATCTCTTTTAGTTTATTTTAGATTTTGTTAGTTTTCTTTTGTATTCTTTCCATTTTAACTTGTTTTAGGCAGAGAAAGTACCCACTAAGATTCTTTGTAAGTATGGTATTGAATGTCAACAGAATCCTTAGGTCAGTGGTGGACAGCAGGGTAGCTTTTTAACTAATTAATCTCAAGAAAAGCTTGCCAAGTCTTAGAATTTAGAAAAACACTGTTTTGTGTGCCACCTTAGAGTCTATAGTGAATTGATAGCAAGAAATAGATTTGTATTCTTTGTGACTTTACTTGAATGAGCTTCACATTTCTCTATTTTATAATCTTTCTTTAGACATACTTTTACCCAAAGTAGAAACTGAATTGTCTTTTAAATCATCTTTTAAATGATGTGACTTTTTCTCAGCTTTTTGAAGATCCATTATGCAATACATATACTGGAATTCACTCATCATTCTCCATTCAATTCAGTTGCTAACTTAGTTTATGAAGCATTGCTGAACAACCTTTTCCTAATTCCCAGGGAACCATATTTTTTATCTCATTGTCCCATTTTTTTACTCTTCTTGGAGTGTAGTGATTTGTGTTTTTTTCTATGTGTCCTCCTATTTTGTAAATTTATTACAAGACTTGCATTATTCTCTTTTGTATACTTACAAGGCTAAATGCTATTTAACATTTATACTTATACACTAGTCATGTATTATTCATTTTTCTTTTAGAGTGTACATACAATGTCTGATAAACAGGCATTTATAATTCCCAATCAAAGACCAGAAACACCTAGCAAAAGTAACCTTGTTTATTGATTAACTAATTTATTTTTGGTGTTAAAAAATAAAGCAAATCCTCTCAATTAAAATGTATAGGTTTAACAACTTCTTAGAAATTTAATTTTACTCAAAATTATCGCATATTCAGTTAATGTTCATTAGAATCTTGATTAAAAGCATTACTAAGTTTTAGACAAGCTTTCAGTAATGTAATAGATTTTGGGGAAAGGTTGAAAATTATGTTATTTGATATATGGTAAAAAGAAAAATTAAATATATGAACCATTTGTTATTAACTTCTTAAATTAAAATTTTCAAATAAATACTAACCATTAAACAAGTTTATTAAATTTCTTTCTTAGCATAATTATCTAAAAGAGTCCTATTTAGAACATCATAGTACTGTTTGTTATCCTTTAAAAACAAAAGCAATTAGTTTTATGTCTTGTCCTTTAATTTTATCTTTCTTTTACACAAATTTTTAATGTAGCCAACTATTGGTTTCTGAATAGACTGAATTTTCTGAATATATACAGTTGTGTAGTAATTTGCTATAATAATCTGTGTCATCAATGCTTAAATGTTCATCTCGGAGTAGATAAACATTTGTCTTTGACTTAACACTTTACTTTAAAACTATTTGAAAAATAAAAATTTTATTTGTAAATAGTACAAATTACTCAGTTCAAGTGGGATGATATTAAATTCTGAACCTAAAATTTAACTGTTCATGAAATTGAATCTCTTGGAATTTCTTTTACATCAGGAGGATAAATTCCTTTAAAAATCTATTTGGATGCCTTTTTTCCCCATTTTTGACAAATATGTTTGCAATAGTTTGGTGAATCTTGATGATGACCAATAGCTGATTTACTAATAAAGGTTTTCAATTTTTTTAAAAAAAGTGCTTTTGATGATATCACGTTGCCTTTTAGAGCTGAATTTTAGGTTTTTTTCCTTTTCAAGTCATAAAAGAAGCAGAAAAGAGTTCAATAATCCTTTCAGTAGTCATTAAAATAAAAAGGATAGATTTCAGGCTGAGCTGATGCGTCTGCAGTTCTGGTCTTTGGTCATGAAACAGATCTTTACTGATTCAAGGTCTAAAGAAGAAGGAAACAATTATCTCCTGGGAAAGGCCAGTGTGATCTGCAACACCACAGATTTCTCAGTGGGAGTTGGAGCATGTCTCCTAGTTCTTGAAAAATTCAAGCCTGTCTCAAGGATGCATACCTGGGAAAGTGACTGGTTTCTGGAAACAATTGTTCTGTTATTTAGGAGTAATCCTGATGATGAGCAGGAAATCAGGAAATCAGTCTCACCAATGTTGGAGGATTCATTAAATAATAATTTCATTACAACAATAATAGTAATGATAACAGGAACTTTTATTGAGTACTTACTTAAAGGCAGACACTTGATAGTCATTATATTACTAGAAGAATTTTACTTGGCATTCATTTGACATAACTTCCTTTGCCCTATCATCATGCTTGTACACAAGAGTATACCCCAGAAATTTGTAAGGGTGCTGATTAAGTTTAAGAAAATTCACTTGTAAATAACTTAAGTCACAAAAAAATTTCTGTTATTTCTTGTCTTGTCTTCTTGTTTTGTTTCAATTGGTTCAGAAATAACATTATATCAGTGTTAATTCCTATCTTTTGATCACTGAACTATGATTGCATATATTGTCAAAATAAATGGGGTAAGATATGAAGCAACTTTTTTACTTTCTAATAATTCTATAACTTCTCCATAAGTCTAAAATTAATTTAAAATGTTGAAAAAACAATTTCTTTACTATATATATACTTTACTATTTTTAATAACAAAAAAGCAATACATTTCAAAATAATGAACATTTTACATGAATTTAAACAAAAAGGAGAAAATGGGTATACTGTAAATCAACCAATAAGAGGTATCTGCTATAAATTCTAGGTGTAAATTCATTGAGGTGTATATATATGAATGTATGTCATGTACTAATTATAATTACTAACTGCAGAAATAAAACTTTGTAGTTCTGCATTAAACTTAATTTATCTTAAACCTTCACTTTGCCTGGTAGTAGGTATCTGAATATAATTTTTCCCAGTTGCTCAATTATTTTAAAATTTAAAATAAATTAAGCTTATAAATTCAGTTCCCCTCTTCTTACCCTTAAGAGGATTTATTTTTGGATTTCATTACTCTTCTTGCAAACACCCATTATGGATATAACTTGTCCCACTGCCATCTTTGGGCACCAGCCTCTTGCTTCTGCTTGCTGGAACAATGATTTATAATTGAAAGTCTCCATTCTTCACAGTGTTGCAAACTCACAGTGTTCAAAGTCCATAGGATTTTGAAAGGCTGCGCTTGGGCTCCTGACAGCCATCTTACACCTTTACTGCCTGTGGCACGTATCTGGTCTCTGAGGCTTTTCCTAAGATCTGAAGAATATTGAAATTACTCTCTCAAAGACAAAGGCATTGTTAAATTTTCTTATAGAATTCCCAGAAACATTACTGGGCTGTTTGTCCTCCCTTCTTCGTAGTGCTTGGTCCATTATGATGGCAGCCCACACAATAATTTATTCTGTGAATTCTCCTATGACATTCCTGAAAATTTCTTTATCTATTAATTTTGTCTCTACTTCCTTTGGGATGAACAAAAATAAGCTCTTACAGCATCATGTGTTCTTCCAGACTCTACAAAGACTCTACTACTTAAGATATAAACTTGGAAGTTACTCTATTGAAGCTAGACACTTGGAAAAGCAGATTCTTAAGTTACTTTCTTTGCCAAGGACTTCAAAATTCTACTTTATTAAACTATGAGAAAACAATTTTTGGTTAGAAGTGTGAAACTTTGATTATGAAGTTATTAGACTTCATAATCTAATAATCAAGTCCATAATCAAGGACTGAGTAATTCTTAATTTTGTTGGATGTCAGAATGATTTTATAGTTATGTAAAAATCTTCAAGTGATTTGGAGTAGTTAGTGAAAGCCATTATAAACAGGATGGGTTGGGAAGTGAGAGGAACAAGAAGCAGGGGACAGATCATAAAGAATCATTTGTCACCCTTTGATTCCAAACTCACAGCATCAAATGGAGGTGATGATTAATTTGTATATAGTGGGGAGGATAAGAAAGCCAGTTCAGGCTGGTGGCCACAGGTATTTTTTATTCCATTTCTCCCCCCGGAACCCATATTCAAACCTATGTGTAAATCTTGTTGGTTCTCTTAACTTCATCACCGTCCCATTCCAAACCACCATTATTGCTTACAAAAACAATACTTTCTCAATTTCAATCAACCTGTCTCTCTGTTCTTTTTCCCTACAATCCCTTTTCCACAGAATTGCTATAACAGAGGAATGCCATAGAAAGGGGAAGTTCCAGGTTCCCTGTCCCACCTATGAGGGGCAAAGCTGAGCTGAATTTTGGGGTGAAGCTGTAGAAGATAGGCAGCGAGACACATGGGGAGAAAAGGGCTCACTTGCTTCTTGGCTTTGGTTTTGCACCAGGAAGTTGGAGGGAGGAGGAAACATTTGGAAGAGACATGAGGGTGAAAGACGTGTGGAGAGGCTGACAATGGCAGTTGATATGACTTTTTAAAAAAATTTTTTTATTTGTATATAAATGTCACAACATTGTAATCCCAGGGGTTTACGCCCCCTTCCATCCCCCCCACCTTTCCCTCCTACTCAAAGTTGTACACTTCAGTTTGGTGCTTAGCTTGTTTTGACTTTTCCTCAAGTCTTTTGTTTATTTTTTCACTATATCCCATATATTAGTGAAACCATTTGGTTTCTGTCTTTTTCTTTATGTGATATGACTTCTTGATTTGTGCTTTGATTTTGCTTCCTTTGTTTCAGACTTGCTTGGCTCCTTTTGTCCCATTCCTATGGTTTCCCCTTAGAAGGTGACTTAAACTTACGGCAACCTTTCAGGCCCTACAGGACAACCCAAATTGGCTGGGCACTTACTCATGAGGGGATGAATAACGTTGGGTGTTTTATTCAAACAGTTCTCTTTATATGGCACCTAAGGGCTGTTTAGCGCCAGGCAGGCTTCTTACACCGTGTGGCTGCGTCATGAGCTCCGAGGAGCGCTGAACCCGCTGCCTAGGCACAAGCACCAGCATCCCACTCACCAGCCTACCCCGAACTGACTTATCCTGAGGTGATTCAGACTCCCAAAAGCCCTTCCCGCCTCACCAGAGCAGCCACAGGCTTCAGGGGCGACAGATTCTCCCACGCAGCACCCCCAGCACTAGCCAACAATTGCGCGGTCATTGCAGCTTCCATTTTCCTCTCCCAAGAAAGGAGAATTTTCCTTAATGGAAAAGAGAGATGGGGGAGGATTCCATAAATCTAAATTCCAGCTAAACCCTTTTGGACTCTTGTATTTCATGAACTCACCAATGAGGCTTAACATGAGTATTTGAAGGTAAGGACCGTGATTTTACAAGAGGTCAAGTAGCTCTCTGGTGGCTCTAGGACAGGTAAATTGTAGAGTTTATTTATTGGAAGACCCTATTTATGTTACATCAGACGAGGAGAAAATTAGAGGTAGGCTGAGTTCAGGCCTGAAAAATGGCTTAGGGGTTGAGGGGAAATGTGCAAAGACGTCCTCCTCAGTTTGAGGCACGGTATTTAGAAAAAAAAAGAAAGAAAGAAAAGGCGTACGCCGTAGGCGTGGCAGCCTGTTAGTGGGGCCGCGTGGCTTTCCCGCGCGCCCATCTAGGGGGCGGGGAAGAACCCGGATGGAACCGCCCCTGCAGCCGGGACCTCAGCGCCCCCACGGTCTTTGAATCGCAGCGCGGGGCGGAGTTGCCCTCCCATTCGTGTTCTGATTGGTTTGTCTCCGCAGGAATAGCCTCGCGATTGGGCGCTACTACTGTCAGTCACTTCACACGTCACTGGTCTCAGATTGTTGCTCAAAGGAGACGGCGTCGACGTCTGACTGAACTCGCGGCGTCTTACCTTCTGGTGAGGCGCCTTCTTTCCTGTGCTCCGAACCTGCCCTCGATTTCTCTGCTACGGGGTTGGAAGAAGGGTTATCAGCGCGACTCGAGAACGATTCGGGACTGCCAAGCTTTTACTTCATTTCTCCGCTCAGCGCCATGTCTTGGATGTTCAAGAGGTGAAGGTGGTGGAGGGGGTGGGGCGCAGGGGGTAACGGCCTGGCGATGTCCCTGGTGAACCTGACCTTTCCCGCGTACGCTTTGTGTTCCCCGTGCAATTTGTGCAACTTATATTCGTCCTTATGGTGGCTCGTGTAGCCGCGATTGAAATGAGTGCATGGTCTTGGCTGGCGAAGGGAACCTTCTCAGGAGAGTGTCGTGCTAGGGCCTTGGGAAATCTCTGTCACGGTCTGGGGATGGGGGTTGGTGGGCGCTGAGGCTCAAACCCCGCTCCTTAGCCTGGATCTAGACTGCGTCTCATCAACAGAACGCCCTTTAGAGCCTAGGTATTGTGCTCCTGTATAAGGGCCGAGTGAGACAGCCCCTGTTCTCTGGTAGCTTTATTTGCATGCGGAAACAAACAAATAGGTGATTTCCGTAGAAGCAAAAAGAGGTGTGAGCGACATACAAGAAAAACGCCGGGGAAATAGCAACTATCAGTTCTAAGGAGAATGGGAACTTTCTGGAAACACTGTTCC
>PVHY01009416.1:0-27102 GCA_004024945.1 Uropsilus gracilis | reverse complement strand
CTTTAATATGTAATACTATTTCTCTATTTGTAGTCTCTTAGCTCAATTTCTATTGAAAATTTGACACTGTACATTCATTTTATCTCTAGGAAAGAGATTTGTAAACCCTTAATGTTGGGTTTTTAATTTTCCATACCCATGGGTAGAAGAGGTATTCATGAACAGGTAGGGTTCTTGGAAACCTCTTCCACTCGCTCCAATCTCTCTACTTCAACAAGAGTAACTACTATAATACTATAATACATTCTCACATAGGATTCATTTGTTGTAATAAACCAAGAGATGAGAGTTGTTCTATAAATATGGTATTTGAGAAGTACTTGGTTAAACATTGTTTTGTTTCTCCTTTGTTTTTAATGGAAATACAAACATTTCCATTATGTCATACAACATTTGAAATGTAAAATTTAGAGAATTAATGAAGCTGTAAAAATTTAAGTGCATATATGGGATGGTCTCATTTATATATGAATTTTTTTCTGTGCCCTTTTTTTTTTCCCCCCCAAAAAAAACAGAGATCCTGTCTGGAAGTACTTGCAGACTGTCCAATATGGAGTTCATGGAAATTTTCCACGCCTCTCATATCCCACTTTCTTTCCCCGTTTTGAATTCCAAGATATTATTCCTCCAGATGACTTCCTAACTAGTGATGAAGAACTGGATTCAATTTTATTTGGAACTTTGAGAGGTCATGTGGTTGGACTGCGCTATTACACAGGAGTTGTGAGTATAACATTAGATAATAAGTTAAAATGAGTTATATATCTTTTATTAATCTAGAAGATAAGAATTAGGTGATATGTGCAATTAATATTTATTTCATTATAAATAATTGAAATGTATCAAGGCAAAAGATAGCAACTACCTGAATTTCTTCGATATACCTTATATCATGCTTGCAATATAAAAAGCATTTTTTCCTGCTTAATCTCATTTGATTTCTACAGTGACCCCTCAGTAGATAAGACATCTGTTATTATCCCCTTTCTATAATTGAAGAACTGAAATTTAGGAAGTTTACAAATGATTTGCCCATGAGCTACTGGTTCATTTGCAAAATGACTTAACTCTATTGCTTTTTCCTCTTCTCCCTTCAGCACATTTCTGCACTTTAGTAATTTTAATTTTGGGAGATTAACTCCAGGGAATTGTCTATTTTTGTTCCTTTTTTTCTCTCACTGTTGTGAGACTATTTCCCAACTTTTCTTCCTCTGTCTTTCTGTATCCTCTTGGTTTATAGAGACAGAACCAGCATATGACTGTAGCTGATCAGTTGTTTTGTTGCAGTTGTCTGGTTTGTTTGTTTGTTTGTTTTTTCAGTGTGAGAAACTTCAGATGTGCATGGATTAGAATAATTCAATAAATTCCTATTTAGAAAAATCAGCATTTAATGAGAGTTTTGCACTTTGCTTCATCTCTTTTCTTTTTGTACCAAAAGTTCCAAATGTGACTTCTATTGATGTAATTCAGTATGTATTTTTTCTTAACATTTTCTTAACTATTTTCATGCTTAAAATTAATAATCCCCTACTAATATATAATTTTGATTGTTTTAAAATATCTTTTCATTTTTTAGGATAATGATCAAAACAAAGTTTTTATATTACCTCTGGTACATATATCTTATAAATTCTCCACTTTCTGTTTGTTTTTGGTCATTGATTTGTTGTAGAAGCGCATCTTTTTCTGAGGCAAGTTCTGGACTTGTCAGTTCTTCAATTCTCCTATACTTCTATTAGGTTGAAACTTCTCAAATGGTGGTTGTCTGAGCATGTTTTGCAAGAGATTCTTTGGGAAAAAAGTCCATGGTCTGGATTTTATAAGATTCTTTGGGAAAAAAGTTCATGGTCTGTAATTTTATATTTCAGTTTCCCAGATTTTCTTTATATTAGAATTTCTGAAGTCATTCTGTGATTGTTTAAATGTGTATCATACTTTAGGATGGGACAATATTTCTTAAGTTTTTGTGTGTTTGTAATTGTGTCTATAATTGAAGGTCAGTTTGACTGATATGATGTCCTTGACCAATATTTCCTCTCCATGATAATCTGTGCTATTGGATAAGATGTTGCTGGTGAGAATTCTGATGCCATTATGATCTGATGCCAATATCTTGTCCATATTATCAGTTAGAACTTTTTTTGGCATGGATAGCCACAGATAATATTTTTCATCTTGAAAGTTCAGTAGTTCAGTTTTGATTAGAATATGTCTTACTGTTGACTGTTGTATAAATTCATTTTTTTCTATTTCAAAAATTTTTCTTTAATTATAATTTTAAAATTTCCTTTCTTCCAAAACATGATTTTCTTCAGGGACTTCATTTTCCACTTCATATATTAGATCTCTGCATATGTTTGTGGCATATGTATGTACCTATTCTTTCATCTTAAATCCTTATATTTTCTGTTTTTAGCCATCATATCGATTTCTGAGCTTTCCTGTTTCTAATTTGTGCTACCTTAAAAACAAGTATTTTCTAAATTGTTTTAAGCCTTTGTGAAATAATAGATTATGGTTATTATTGATCTTAGAATATAGTAATTACTGATCTTAGAATAATTTCTATGATACTGATAAGCTAATAAAAATGTCATGGACTGATTTAAAGTAATCATCACTTACTTTTCATGATCTTTTCAAAATTTGTGTTTCTTTTGTAAATAATACTTGTTTGCTATTTTAAGTGCTAAAAGATTAACCTTTAAGTCTCTGAACACTGCTACCCAGAACAATAACTTATTTACTTGATTGTCTTTCATACTTTTTACTTTTTTCCTTTGTGTGAACCATGGTTTCTTTTTTCTTAGCATGTTTCATTTTTTTTGTCTTTTAAAAGGTGAACATCTTTAAATAATGAAGCAACTTTAGAAATTAGATTTTCCCTTCTTCTGGGATTGTTTGTGGATGCTAATTTTGGTAGTGTTTTTTAAGTAACTTCTCTGAGTTAATCCTGTAAAAAATATTCTTTGCTGTGGGTGGCCCCTGATATCTACTTGATTAGCTTAAGGATCACTTTATGATTGTATTGTAATTAGTAAATCTTTTAGTCTTTACCCAGCAATGTATTTAGGACACTGCTTCAATACTCAGCTAGGCAGCTGACAACTCTATCTTACTTAGCTTTCACTTCCTGCTTATTAAGAACCTCACTTTCAGTCAGAGGTGATACATGACCTCCTCAGGTCCTTCCCTGAGCATTTGCATTGCCCCTGGCATGCATCTAGCTCTGTTCTTCCATATGATCTAGATTTCTAGGATGCTTTGGGGCTTTTGAAAACCTGTATATGAGCATTTTATTCTTCTGCCCTTCCTTTAAATCTTTTAATTATTTTAATTTTTGCCCCAGCTGTTACTAATTGCTGGTAAAGTTGTTTTGACACCCCACTCCCCCACCCCCCCAGTCAAGAGAGAAGACTTTCTGGGCCACCTCAGAGGTCAGATAGATTGCGGGGGGGACGACGACGACGACGACGACGACGAGGAGTTTTCTCATACAGATCAAATAATGACCATTCTTTGGGAATGAATCTTTAAAAGATTTTGTTCCATTGAGCTCCCTAAAAGCCAGTAATGGCACTAGGGTTTTGATTAATTCAGTAGGTTTTCTTGGCTTCATATTTGCTGGTTTCTGCAATCCATTGATTTCAGAGTACTGAAAAAGTTGATTGATTATTTCATCATGACAGTTTTTTTATTGTTTATATGGAGGAGAAAATTTTTTAAAGTCCTTATTCTTTTTTCACATTATCCTCTGGTAATTTTTAATCAAATGGAATCAGAGTGGCATGACTTGAAGGCAGGATCTACTTTTTATTCCAGTTCCATCCTGGTTACAACTAGTACCATTTTCTGCTTTTAGGGTCTGGAGAATTTAGGCTTAGGAACTATCATGCCTGAATTCATATTATACCCCTGTTACTAACTGCCTTTGTGACCTTGAGCAAGTTAAACTTTCTTGACTTTTCTGTTTTTGGTGTCATTATACATTGGGGGTAATGGACCTAACATTGGGAATGTGAGTACTTAAAAAGTCAGTTTATATACTTTACAGCAAATCTTTGAGTAGTATGGTTTCATTCGATTATAGCATCAATGAGAAATAATCCCTGCAGTGATTAGACTAACAGACTTTTTTGGAGACATTCTTTCATTATATGGTGTTTCAACTTAGTCACAGTTTCCAAGAACCTAGCAGCAGCATTCAGTGAAGATGTCAGGTACTTAGAAGTATGTTTGCGCATAAGAAGTACCTACTAAAGATTACCTGTTTTCCAAAATTAATGATGCTGAAAATTTTAGTCTAAATCTGATAACTATAAAATAATTTAAAAATATATTCTTTAATGTTTCTATAAAAATATTGAGTTCAAGAAAATAGTTGTTTTTATATGCAGTGTCAGTCAGTAAGCATTTAAAAATAAATGGAAATTCCAGATAAAATATGGTGAATAAAAGTGTTGTATGTTTATTATTTATAATATCTCTTCACCATTTTTGTTAGGTTAACAATAATGAAATGGTTGCATTACAACGAGAGCCCAGTAACCCTTATGATAAGAATGCAATTAAAGTAAACAATGTGAATGGAAATCAAGTTGGCCATTTAAAGAAAGATCTTGCAGCTGCTTTGGCCTATATCATGGACAACAAACTGGCACAAATTGAAGGGTAATGTGTTTTTTTAGTTTAATTTGAATAATTGTGACTTGAGTGATCGTGATCTTTCAGTTTGTTAGAATCTGTCTAGTTACACCAATGGTTTTTACTATTGTGCTTTTAGTTAGGTGGTCAGTGTTTCAATTCTCTTGTCATCTGTTTTTGCTACTCTTACCATCAGACAACTGTTTCCTCCTTTTTCTGTTGAATTGTTGCCATATAGATAGAGTTTGTTTCAATTATTAGGAACTTTCACACTATCTCTCCAAGCCTTTTCATGCATGGATCTTAGTAGTTTGGAAGTGTTTAAATCAGAGATGGTAAATTGATAAGATGTAGGTGAGTTTCGTTTTTTTTGCATAGTGTTTTAGAATTTTTCCATTTATTTCCATTACCCGAATGGTCTATATTTTATACTTAGTAACTTGCCTATATACAAAAATTATTGCTGAAAATGTGTCTTGACAAGCAAGGATCTGATGATCTGGTGATGCTGGGCATTCATTTTCACATAGTAACATTTGACTAGAACTGCATAGCTTCTCTTCTCTTTTCTCTTTTAGGCATTTGTGTTTGTGATCTCAATTTAAGTATGGAGTATTTAGGATCTGAAAGGATCTTTTGGAAGATAAATGCTCAACATTGTTTTCTCACTTACCTTATTCTGTCTTAGTTATCGTTTCTAAAGTTTGATATGAACGTTTACTAAGTCCTATATAAGAAATAACTTTTGCAAATCATTCCCTATTCTCCCAGAATGGATTGCTACACTCAGTGGTTCCTATTAGTGAAATCCTACCATCTTATTTAAATCTATTTTACAGTTTCATTTTACCTATCTTAAAATCTTGGTTATAGGATATCCTTATATTTAAACTTTGCTTTATCTAATGTCAGTTTCTTGTGGTCTACTGTTTCCCCTAGTCTCCCTTTGATTGTTTATATTATTCCCTCTCTTTTTCCTCTTTTTCTGCCCAAATAGTTGCTATTTTACTTCTACAGAGAATTTGAATGTGACTCAGTATATTTAGCAGTTTGATTCTTAATGGGAGTAAAAAGTAACGCTTCTAATTTTCTCATTTCTTTTTTTCCTTCTTAAATGAAATAGGGTCGTGCCATTTGGTGCAAACAATGCTTTTACCATGCCTCTGCATATGACTTTTTGGGGGAAAGAAGAAAATAGAAAAGCAGTTTTAGATCAGTTGAAGAAACATGGATTTAAATTGGGTCCTGCACCAAAAAGTAAGTTTAAGACTTAACTGTTACATTGCTGTTGGAAGATGCAGGAATTATAATGCCTTTATTCCCTTAAGTAATACTTTTCAGTTTGGTTAGCTAAAAAAAATGTGTGCTGAAAGCTCTAAATTAAAACTTTTTTTACAGTGTCTTTTTTAAGGACATTTAAAATTTTTTTTCTCTTTACTTTGGAATTGCTTATAGATTAGATAAATAAAATATTTCATGAGTTTGGGTATATGCATGCCACACATGTGCAAGAAGGCTCTGAATTCCCAAGTTAATATCTGTAAATTCTGATTTTAAACATTCACTTTGGTAATCCATAGGCAAAAATTTATCTCCCAAAGGGGAGTAAAAAGTATTACTAGTTTGGCATGCATTCATTCAAATGATATGGAATTATTTTAATGTATTTTTTGAGTGACTTAGGACTAATGCAATTTTTAATACATCTTATACTCATTTTTAAAAACTACTTAGTAAAAGACATCTTTATTTAATGATTTTATTAATTTCATTTTGTAATTTCAAGCTTTAGGATTTAGTTTGGACAGTGGTTGGGGCTCTGGAAGAGCTGGACCGAGCTATAGTGTGCCAGTTCATGCTGCAGTACAGATGACAACTGAACAGGTATGCTTTGCTTTTATTTTGAAGCCAAAAGTGAATTTTAAATGTGGAATATGGTGCTTAGAAGAATAAGATAGTTTTGTGTGAACCAGAATTAGTGATCTTAAAATCAGAATAGGATATATTTTGTAGACATTTTTGTGAGAAGGAACTATTGAGGAATATATTCACGTAGTACACATCTGTATAGATACTAAAAGATACATTATATATGGGATGTTTTGGTATGTTTTGATGTTTTGGTGTTATTTGAATTGTTTACAATGTTTAAATGTTAAAGAAAAATTGAAGCTTGAACCTTACTGTTTAGCAAGATTATAAAATTACTATTAGTTGCAGTGCTGAAAACTTTGGCATTACTGTAGCTCTTTGTCTGATTTGTAATCTGGGATACTGTTAACCTGAGTTAGTTTCTAAAAGGGGCATATAAAATTAATGAGTGCAGTTTACAAATGATAACAAAATTTTTGTCTCTGCACATCTGTTTTAGCCTTTAATTTTTTTTTACATACAATTTTATTTTGTTCTTTAGGTTACAACCTGTTATATGTATTTTCCCCCTCCCTCCTCCCTCTGGTGCCCCTTCCATTCTCTCGAACCCCACTCTTTGTTGTTTGTTAGCTGTGCTGAGTCCATTAGTCTCTTTCCTATGTTAGTGTCTTTTCTCTGGGTGAAGGACTGCGTTGTTGGGTTCAGGCAAACCTTGCTGTTAGATTTTCAGTCTTAAGTTTGCATTGGGTGGCCAGGTTATATTCGTTTGTGATCTGTCCATGTTTTCTTGCTGCAGGCCATCCTCTCCGATCCAATCCCATCTCTTGCTTTGCTGCTTTTCCTTATGGCTCTGGTGTGAGGCTTTGGGGGTCTTGCCCCTAGCCAGTGTTGGTCAAGAAGTTTCTCTGTGAGTTCAGACTTCTGCAAGTGGCCTTTGAAGATCATCTCCTCTGCTTCAGTTTGCAGTTTTGATGAGGGGCCCATTATGCCCTCTTTGGTCATCCTCTCCTCTCCTGTAATGAGGGGAGGGTGTGTTGCTCTCCTTGAATATATCTCCAAATTGAAGTCCCGGGTTTTGGCCCAGCGAGCATAGAAGTGCTCATGGTGACATCGTGTCTCCACGGTTGTTTTTCTGGTCTTACATGTACTGGTTCACTTGGTTGTCCATCTGCTGTGTCCAGCTCAGGTCTGTGGGCTGCACTTTTGCCTGGTCCCTCACCTGTTCTATGTTGGTGTTGGTGTTGCGCATATTCTGGTTCCTCTGAAGTTTAGCTGGAGTAAGGAGAGAGAGATGGAGGGGCTCCGCCCCCATCCCCCTCCGCCATCCCCCCTCCCCCCGCTTGCCAGCGTGGGGCAGGCCAACTGGACAGCCACTCGCCCTTCCATGCCCCCGGCTTCTGGGGGCTGGCGGCTACACGGCACTGCCCAGGCCTGCTGCAAGTAGCTGCCTGTCAGCAGCCACTTACTGGCAGGTGGGGCCTCCTCTCCCCACCCCGTGGGGACTCACCCGAGAGGCCTGACCCCCCTTGCTCCCCACTGGCAAGGGAGCTCCGGGAGCCAGGACCCAGGCCACAAGCAGCCACCTATCTGCCTCTTAGCCTTTAATTTAATTTAATTCTAAATGTTATTTTATTTTCTGCTCATTATAAGAAGGGCTTGAGCTTATGCCTGGTAGGCAAACCCCACATCCTCTCGTAATCTTTTAGATTTGGCCTGATTCCTATTGGACTATTGTTATATATTCATAAGTTTATTTTACAGAGTAATTATAACATGAATGTGTTGCACTAATGGGACATATAATTAATAACATGTAATTGTACTAGATCACTTAATTGTACTAGATTCACACTTAATGAAATTAGTGTGATACTGAAATCATTCCAATATTTTCTACCACGTAGAATATTCTTTACTGCAGTAGTAGTAAATGAAATGTAATTAATTTGAAAAAAATGTCAAAAATATCTGATAGGATCTGCCAAAACACTTTGAACTCAACTAATAGAATCACAGACTCTTAATTGCAGAAGGATCTTTTGAATAGTCTAAATTTAGTTCATCACTTTAGTTTTAGTTTTGGAGGAATGAGATAAAGAGCCGTGTCTTGCCCAGACATACATAGGTTTATGACTAAAACCCAGAACTTAACTCTGCATTCTGTATTTTTTCCACTCTCACATAGCTAGCTCTTAAACCTAAAGCACCTACACATTTTACCTTAAAGATCAATATAGTAAGTACACCAAATAATTTATTTTTCTCTCTTTAGGTATCTGACTTTAGGTTAATTAAATTATTTAAAATCTCTGAATTAAGTGTAATTTAATTGACTTGTTTCATCTGTTTGTTGTAGCTTAAAACAGAATTTGACAAGTTGTTTGAAGATTTAAAAGAAGATGACAAAACTCATGAGATGGAACCAGCTGAGGTACTGAGCCAAAATTTCTATTTAAAATTTCTTGAAATTTTAAAGCTGTTAATTTTTACATTGTTTCATCACAAAATAATTTTTTCATCTCTGCATGTTGAAAGAGAAAGGGCTTATAGTATTTCTTTTTATGACATTTATTTATAGGCTATAGAAACACCATTACTTCCACATCAAAAACAAGCTCTAGCTTGGATGGTTTCACGGGAAAACAGTAAAGAACTTCCACCATTTTGGGAACAGCGAAATGACTTATATTACAACACGATAACAAATTTTTCTGAAAAAGATCGACCAGAAAATGTCCATGGAGGAATTTTAGCTGATGATATGGGTTTGGTAATTATTTTTACTTGAGTTAATAACATTTTATTTTGTAATTATGATTTTAGAGAAAGTAATTTTGAAGTAGAGATAGGGATGTGTTGGTACCAGGTTGAGAATGGATTTTTTTTTTCCCAGTTACTTAAAGTATCATTAAAATAATGGCTTATGTAGCCATGTAGTTCTCAAAAAAAAATTTTTTTTAAGAATTCAGAGTAGCTTATCTTTAATGATTTTACTTTAAAAAGAAAATGTTACCTGGAATTGTGTTCTATGAAAAATACTGTGATATGCAGGATATTAAATATGCTTTTAGGGTTTCTTTACAGTAGCCATTTTTGTATTTTTTAATCTCTGTAGCCCTTTACACTCTTAAAATGTATTGAGGATTCTCAAGATTGGTTTGTTGGATATATCTTTAATACCAATATTTATAGTACTAGACAGTAAAGCAAAAAAATTAAATTATTAATTCAAAAATAAGTTAATAAGGTCATTACTTTTTAATACACATATATATTAAAATTGGGGTATAATTGACATGTAGCATTATATTAGTTTCAGGTGTTTGACCTACTGATTTGATATTTTGTATTATTATAAAATATTCACCATAGTATGTTTAATTAACACCTGTTCCCATGCATGGTTACCGGAAAAAAAAAATCTTTGTTGAGATGAGGATTTCTAAAATTTACTTTTTAAGCAATTTTCGGAAAAGTAAAATAATATTAGTGGTGGTCATAGTGCTGTAAATTACTTACCCAATAACTACTTTTATAACTGGACATTTGTATATTTTGACCTTAATTCATCTACCCACTACCCACCTTCTGCCTCTGGCTGCCACCTATGGGGTTTGTTTCTTTGTATATATTTCTTTGTATATTTGTTTCTTTGTATATTTGTTGTCCTTGTAAATACTGCATATAATTAAGATCATAAAGTATTTATCTTTAGAGAAAGGTTTGACTTGGCATAATATCCTCAAAGTCCTTCCATATTGTCACTAATGGCAAAATTAATTTATTTCTTTTTAATGGTATTCCATCATGTATGTATACCACAGCTACTTTATTTCATCCATTGATGAACACATTTTCATATCTTGGTGACTATGCTCCAGTGAATATGGGAGTTCTTACTATTTTTTTAATTGACTTCTTTGTTTTCTTTGGATAAACTTCTTTGGAATTGCAATTTCTGGATCTTTTCGGGGAACGTTTTTACTGTTTCCAATAGTGAATGCACTGGTATACTTTCCCACTAAGAATGTACAAAAATTTGTTAAGTTTCTTTTTTTTTTTCCCCACATTCTTTCTGACACTTTATCTTTTTGTAAATAGCCCTTCTAGTTGGTGTGAAGTATTATCTTTATAGTGTGGTTTTGATTTATATTTCTCTGATTATTAGTAATGATGTACATCTTTTCAAGTATTTGTTAGCCAACTGGCTGTCTTTAAAAAATGTATTCAGCTCTTCTGCACATTTTTAAAACAAATTATTTCTTTACTGTTGATTGTTATTAGTTCCTTGTGTTTTGAATATTAACCCCTACCATCTATAATTTGCAGATATTTTCTCCTGTTTACTATGTTGCCTTTTTGTCCCTGATTTTTTTTTTTTTTTTCTGTGCACACACTTTTAACTTGATATTTACCAGTTTATTTTGGCTCTGGTTGCCATAGCTTTTAGGGTCAAATCTAAGTAGATCATCACTTAGACAAATGTCAAGGTGCTAACCACCTATGTTATGTTTTCTTCTGTGTTTTATATTAAGTTTAATCCATTTGGAGTTAATTTTTATATTGTGTAAATTTAGTATCATACTTTTCTATATGACTGCCCCAATATAGCATATTTTTACAAGACCACTGCTCTAACCCCCCTGAGCTATATAGCCAGTATAGCATGTTTTTAAATGAATAGTAGCTTCCCCAAAACTGGGATTGTTTTACATTTTTGCAAGTCCCTTTAATATCTAGCCCAATAGTTTAATCCTCCTTAATTCTTAATATTTACTTTATTATTGAGTGTTATGATATATATTTGCATATATACATCTCATATATATATAGTGTTAGTTAAATTATATAAAGGGAGCTAGTTCTCACAAAGTAATAGTTGGAAAAGGGAGAGGTGTTTTAACAGCCTTTCTACATAGTTATAGTCTGATACAACAGGAAAGTTAACCAAGTATTTATTAAAGATTAAGTTAGAGTGTGAAACTTAAAAATCTTATCAGTGAGCTTTTTATATTTTTCCTTTAAAATTCTTTGATATACTTGGTGCATAAATTAGGTATTTTAGTCATGCATGAGTGTGTAAGATGTTGCTCACTTGGAAAATACTAGCTCATTGAATTATACAGACTGCCAGATACTGATAAATTTCATTATATAAAAATTTTATCTTTGATATTACCATAGGTCTGGAAAAGCAGTAACAGTTTACAGAGTACTCTGCTCATAGTGATGGGTGCAAGTTTTCTGATATCATTTTTACCTGAAAGCTCAGGTTTTACCATTACAGAAAATGCTGTCATCTTTTTTCTATAAAGATGATGGCTATACTTTGTTCATTTTTC
The DNA here is from genome assembly GCA_004024945.1 of Uropsilus gracilis. NCBI lineage: Eukaryota > Metazoa > Chordata > Mammalia > Eulipotyphla > Talpidae > Uropsilus > Uropsilus gracilis. Next base: position 15,244 of record PVHY01009416.1, on the reverse strand, counting down.
AAGCAGATGTTAGCCTTGATAACCAGTGAATTTTCAAGTAAAAGTGGTAATGCCTAAAAAGGTGTTTGTGCTTGGTGTTAATTGTATTAATTAATGATGTCTAATTGAGGTTGCAGTAGTCTCACAGGGACTTCTGGATGACCTTCATTGTTTGGTATGCGCCTGAAGTATCATATATGTACTTCCCATCTTTATTTTACAGAGTACTAAGAAGGCTTAGGAGGAGCATTTTAATAAATTTAATATGTGCTACTTCATCAAGAAAATTTTTTTACTTTCTTTTTGAATCATTGTTCATTTTTGTATAGTATTTGGTTTCTCTTTCGAGGTGTAGTCATCATAATACTTCCACCATTGTAATATGAACCACCACCAGTGCTCTTCCCCCCTGTTTTTACCCTTGCTTTAGATCTGTGGTTTGCCTGCACATTTTATCTTATTCCTGACCCTTTATTCAGTTTCCTATATTCCACCTATAAGTGAAACCATTTGATATTTTTTTCTTTTGACTTATTTTGCTTTGCATAATACTTTTTAGCTCCAATAATGTTGCTGCAAATGATATGAATTTATCTTGTTGATTAGAGAGTAGTATTCCATTGTGTGTACATATACCACCTCTTTTCGATCTATTTATCTGTTTTGGGACATTTAGATTATTTTCCTATCTTAGCTATTGTAAGTAGCAGCGTAGCAAATATTAGAGTGTAGCATTACTTATAATCAGGGAAATGTAAATGAAAACCACAATGAAATAATACTTCACATCAGTCTGAATGGCCTATATTGAAAGGCTGGCAGAACAAATACTGCACGAGGATGTGGGAAAAAAAGGAACCCTCTTACACTGGTGATATGAATGCAGACTGGTCCAAATACTATGGAAAGCTATGTGATGATCCTCAAAATTGAGACCCTTTATGATCCAGTGATTTCACAGGACACAAAAACACTAATTTGAAAGGAAACCTGCATCAAGAACTTTTTTTCCCTTTCCTGTGAGTAATATGCAGAATAGGTAAGAATACAGTGATCCAGTAGTGTCAACTGCTTTGTTTTATGTTGTGTGAATTAAGTCTTAGTAATACATGAATGTAGTTTTGATACTACGTATGGTTGCAGGATCTTGAAGATCCCCTACCATCTGTGGTTACACTGCTTTAAAAATCACCAAAGATTTTATTTTTGTATTGCTAATTATGGAAAATAGTTAAAAATTACTTATTTCGCTTAAGAAAAACAAGGTGTTTTATGCTTTATTGGTAAATTACAGTGTTTATGTCTGGTATGTTCTTTAAGATTTAATAAAATGTTTATCTCATACGTACTTAGAATACTAATCATATAAAATTAGCTCTGATTTTCATGACAGACAAGTAGTTGAAATATCAGTAAAATTAGTTTAGGGTTAAGTGTAAAATCTTCCAATTATTAAATAAAATGAACTTACAAAATGAGGGTGCTTATAGAATTTTAATAGTGTAAATGTAGAAATGCAGTGTGGGGAAGCTTCTCCAACTGAATCAGTAAAATACTTTTTATATAGTCTAATATAATTTTGTGTCCTTGAGTGCTAGTTACTATTTGATATTTTAGTATTTGATTTTAAATATTTGATTACTTGGTTTTGGAATGTTCTCCAGGCAACTAGGTATAAAATCTCACCATTTGTCTTGTTTTAAATATTTCCAAGGGCAAAACTCTTACAGCTATTGCAGTAATTCTTTCCAACTCTCATGATGGCAAACCTCTTCCTGTTGAAAGAATTAAAAAGAGTCAGTTGAAGAAGGTAAAGTATTAGTGTTTTTGTCTGAAGTCTTGGGTTTATTTTAGTGTTTTTGTCACTAAAAAGTTATTGCCAGAAAATTGATGACATTCAGGATTTACGGAGATGTGTAATCTCCATCATGATCTCTCTGTGTTACTCTATGAGAAGGTTGTTACCACATTTTTGAGGATAGTTTGATACTGTTTATCAGAAGCCTTAAAACTATAATCTTTAATGCAGTAATGTTGTTTCAAAGAAGTTACCAGAGGGAAGGGAGTTAAATAAAACGAGGTTACCGGAAATGCATTTTTAACCTCAAGATGTAAGTCTAAAATGTTTTCCCCTAGCATTATTGTAAAGGTAGAAAGTTTGAAGCATCACATAAGCTAACAGATACATTATGAAATAGCTGTAAAATTTAATATGCAACTAAAAAATCTTATTTCCAAAGAATACTTTGATATTATTTATTTAAAGACTGAGTACACCCCTAGTGTTTTCATTCTGTAAATATTTATTTGTGTCTAATTGTAGTTACAGTCTTTGTGCCAACATATTAACAATAATAGTTATGTCCTAGTGGTGAGTATAAGGGTGACTTTTCTTGGTACTTACTATATAATTAATGTATATCTGTTGTGTATACATATGTTATATATATACCATTCTGTTTCCAGAAATTACAATTAAGTCATTTAAGGGGTAAACATGTTACTAGAATCAAACAGTTCTTCATTCTCAACTGTTCATGCAGTGTTACTGTGGGAAATAACTAAGTGAAAGGTGTGTACAAGATCTCTTTTTTGGGGCTTTACTGCTATTCTGATTTTTTTGTTTTCAAAGAGGCTGCATCAGTTTTCTGCCACTGCTTATTGTATTCTATACAATTACTTGCATTGTTTTCTGCTTTTATTGGAGTTTAACTCTTAGAATCTGAGATTCAGTTCACTTTACTAAATAAATAGTTCAGTGTTCTACATACTCTTCTAATGGAACTGGTACTGATAACTTTATTGTCAGCTCTATCAGTTGAAAAGTTACCAATTTTCTGTTAGCCTTTCCTTTATATTATCAAGATCAGCCATACGTTTAATATATGTGTAAGAATGTTAAGGATGTTTAGCTACATTAGTTTAAATTGAGATGGAAAATGTTATTCCAAATTAGATTTATTGTTATAGAAGCCCACCATTTGAGGTAGATTGTTATTCAGACTTAAAAAGTGAAGTGACTTTCATTGATTTAACTTCCGTTAGATTAGGCTGTAGCATGATTTAATACATTGTGCTTGGTTTCTTGAAAGTCTTTGAATTCTATGAAACGAAAAACATTTAATATGAAGAATAATGTAAGAGTTATCCTTTGTGCATAAATATTTGGTTTGTGTACAAATTATTGGAGAAGACTGGGTAGAACGTTTGATGAAAGTATTTTTAATGTATTTCTTGGAGGTCGTACTTTGAAAAAGTTCATTGTCTGCAGTAATGTAATTGCATATCTCTAAAACTGTCACATTCTTATATTTGTAATTTGCTTAGCTCATATCAATAGAATAGGATGAATATTCTTTTCAATCAGATTTTTACTGAAACTTAATGGGATTTTATAAGATGGTTAAAATGCTTTCTAAAACTAGAATCACATATTCTTTATTAGCCATAGTTCTCAGTAAAGATTATTTTATACTCCTGCATGCCAGTCTTGATTGCATCCACTCTTGAGATTTTGATTCATAATATGTTGTCTCACCTATCATTATTTTTAAACTGAAGAATTAGTGTAATTAAATCCAATTTCATTTTTTACTCCTACATAAACAAGTCATTTAATGAAAAGATTGAGGGAGTGCTTCCCTGCTTGACTCATTTAAAAAATGTTTTCCTAAAGAAGTACGAAATTTTTCTTCTCTAGGACTTTTGGTACTTACGTATCTTGATATATTTGAAACAAAGGTGGCTGGGGCCATGAAGGGAAAAGAAAAAAAGACAGGATTGAGAAGAAAATGATAGAGGTGGTACTCTAGAACTAGTGCTATTGGACTGCCTACTCTGGGATTCCAGAGGATAAGATGACAATGACACCCTCATTAAAAACCTGGTTATTTACTGTGTAGGGACTCTTGGTTTGAAAGTTTGTAATCTGAAAAGTCTTAATTCTAGTATCATTTCATATATGTTTCTCAAAATGGCTAGTATACCATTTATAATGGAGGTGTACTCTTTTCCTTTTGGAGAGGTAAACACTTAACCTGTTTTTTGAGATAGTTTTGGAATATTTTTTACCCACTTTATGTAATTTCCTTCTTTAAGTCATCACCTCCCACTGCTCCAGTATAGGATAACGATCTAGTCTTTCATTATTTAAAGTAGAATTATAAAAAAGGGATGCATTTTGAATTCATTTTAAATTGACACCAGTACTATGTAAGAAACATGTACCTTTTCATTCAGGAATGTAGTGTTAAGGATGAATCTGTGAAACTTGGAGGAAGCACCACCAGTGAGAAGGCAGATGGACTAATCAAAGGTAAGCTTTACTTTTGAACATCACACCATATTTGATTCCTATATTTCCAACTTGATGATTTCAGATTAGTTCTTACATTTTACTATATGTACATTCTTTTTTTTTTTTTAATATCTCAAAAGGACTGGTAGGAAAAAAAAACTTCATCAAGGAAGTAATGAAATTGGGTAGTAGTATAGCAGTTAGAGAAGCTGAAGAAGAGCTTTGCTGGTTGATTGTGGGGAAGTAAACCCCTTAAAAGAGTGTTTTTTTTTTTTTAATTCTGACCTCAAAGTATTTGATTTATAAAATCAGTGGATATGGATAACAGTATATAAAGAGAACAAAATAGGTTAGAGTCAAATTTTAAAGTCAGAAGAAAGGAAACATTTGCATTTAGCAGCTATGTGGCTGGATTTTGTACTTAATGACCTTTAAATGATTTCTGAAGATTGGTTAAAGGAAGATACTTAGAATAGTAAAATAGGTAAAGAATTGGAATTAATAACTGTGTACTTAATACATATTTTGTTAAATAGAAAAATAGTTGGAAAGGGAGACAGAGTTATGGGCATTTTTTTAAAGAAGAACCATGGATTTAAGATGAAGTTTTGGATACAGTGGAGCAGATGATGGTGATCAAGAGAGAATAGGTATGATTACTTAGAAGAAAAATGAAATGAGATTGAGGAAATGAGTTGATAAGATAAAGTAGACAATTGGGCAGTTTTTTGTTTTTTTAATAAAAGGTGATGTCTGATTGTAAAGTGAGGTCAGTTTTTTAGAATAAAAGTAATTGAAAATCTAGGCAAAAAAAAATCCATTATCGTTGGGATTATTCTGTTGAGTTAATAAGGGATTTTTGTGGTTATGTAAAAGAGTTGATAAGTGACAGAGGCAACAACTGGATTCTGAAAATGTAAAGGCACACTGTCATCTAATTATCTGTTCACTTTTTTTTCCCCAGCAGCTCTGCGCTGCCTTGGCATAGCAGAAAATTCAGCTACTGTGACTCTTGATTGAATGTAGTCATTCAAAAAATTGATACATCAATTTTTGTACCCAGTCTTTCCCATGTAGTTCCATATAGTAAAAAAAAAAAAAAAAATGCTGCATTAGCTGGCTAATTTCACTGAAAGAAAAATAGATATTAAGAAAATTGAATTATTGAATTTGAAAACCACAGTTTCAATAAGGATATTGCTAGTCAGAAACAATTCATTTATATAGTTTGTTCTTTTCTCTGAAATAGAAGACTCCAGCTGCAGTGGAGAACCTAGTATTTCAGATATCAAGGAAAAGAATAAACATCCCAAGTCAGAACTGTCTAGCTTCCGCTCCAAAAGGTAAACACTATACTATAGTGGTTTGATTATACATAATTTTTGGGTATAAAGTTCTTCCTTGTGATGGCACCTTTATATAGCTTAGATAGTACTTTTAGATGTATGTATTCTTTCTTTTGAAACTGTCAATATCACCGTGACTTAGGTACATTTTTAAGTGAAGGAAGAGTCAGACTAATCTGTGAGTTTGTAATTTTTAATCACCACTGATAGTTCTACTACTTTTTTCTATTTCTTTCACCTAAAAACTAATACCTAGCTCTTGAGTTTTGTTTTAGTTGAGAGACTTTAAAGGGGTTTCATTATGAATTGACGAGATTACTATTTATTGAATTGCTTTAGAATGCCATTGTTTGTTCATCTCAGTATTTTTTGCTTCTTCCCCATAACACGTGGTGAAAGTATTTAGTATTATGTTAACATATATGAACTCTACAGGGGGTATTTGAATAAAGTAATGTCCATCAGATCTCAACTTGAATCTGTTAACTTTAGTTTTACTCATTCGTAGAAGTACATCTGAATATTTGGCTGGGTTTTTTTTTGAGGCTATGTCTTGCTATTTTTGCCTGTGGAACCACAGGCTCATGTTGCTTGGGGTGCCACAGACTCAAGCAGTCCCCAGCCTCAGCTTCCCAGGTAGCTGGGATTACAGGCACGCACCACCATGCCCAGCTATATTTTTTTGGAACTAGGTCTCACTGTGTGCCCCCGTGGGACTCAAACCGTGATCCCTGACCCCAGCTGTGATTTCCTAGGCTGCTGTTTACAGACATGCGCCACCATGCCTGGCCTAAATATTTGGCTTTTATTATGTTGTACTATTTACCATTCATATTAATTGGTTGACTTCAAATTGAGTCTCTTAGCTAATCCACCAATAGAGATCTCAAAACTGGGACTTTGTTAATTGTATTCTATCATTAGTAGCAGAACTGAACATAAAGTAAGACTACTTGTTCTTCCTCATCAAGAGTTCACATGTTGCAACTCTTAATTGCCATGAGCCTGGCTAATAGAGCACTATTAAGTGGGTCAAATCATAATTAAAGAACACAAATCATAATGAGACATGGAAAAAACTAATAATGTACACGTATAGCTAATACATGTATACTATTTTATGGGGAGATTGCTTGTAATAACACACTTTATCCTAAAAAGTAAATTGTATTTTTATTCCTCTTTTCTGAATGAGTAAACTGAGGAGCAGAATAGGTGATAGTCCTAAAGTTAAAGATCTAAGTAGGGGATGGGGATTTAAACAGACTCCAAAATTCGTAATTCGTAGCTACTTAACCAATGTATTGTATTCTCCGTATACAAAAGTTGACATTTTTCACTATGAAAGTATTATATTTTTTGCTTGTTAGACACCTACTATATTCAATGTAGTTTATATTTTAGATGTTACTTCCTTTTCTAGTTTTGTATAAGTAGACACATATTTTTGAAAAATAATTATGTTTCAGAATGATTTACTTTTTCAAATGAAGTGTAATAATGGTACTATATTTTAGGTAGTATATGCAGCTAGTAATGAAAGCAATAGGTTTCCAGTAAATATAACTTTTATTTTCAAATCAAAAACTTCGTTTGAAATAAAAACCCACACTGGCAAGACAAACGCATTGATACTGCATTGCTTAAAAGTGTTTTTATACTACTCTTAATTTTAGAAGAAAGACTGCTGTCCAGTATATTGAGAGCAGTGATTCAGAGGAAATTGAAACAAGTGAATTGCCACAGAAAATGAAAGGTGAGTGGAGTTGATTCGGTTATGTTTACTATATTCTGATTTAGTATGACCATTTTAATATTTGGTTTTGTTTTTAGGCAAACTGAAAAATACACAGTCAGATGCTAAAAGCAGAGTAAAAGGTATGTGTGTAAATCTCAACACCTATTATCGACAATATAGCTATCCAACTTAGAATTCTTCAGTAGTAGTTTTTTTTTTTCTCATAATTTATTTATATATATTCCACATGATTTCAGTCCCTGGGGGTCACCCACCACCTCCCCTCCACGCACGCTCCAGCTGGTCCCTACTCTCCCCTTGTATAGTTTCATTTGGTTGACCATATATTAGTGAAACCATTTGGTTTCTGTCCCTTTCTATCTGGCTCATTTCTGCTAGTATGATTTCTTCTAGGTGCATCCAAGTTTCCATAAATTCATCAAATTTGTCATTTTTAATTGATGAATAATACTCCATTGTGTATATATACCACATCTTTTTCATCCAATCATCTGTTCTGGGGCATTTGGGTTGTTTCCATGTCCTTGCAATTATAAATAGTGCTGCAATAAACATCCGATCACAGGTGTCCTTTTGTACCCACATTGAGGTCTCCTTTGGGTAGATTCCCAGATGTGCGACTGCTGGGTCAAATGGTAATTCCATTTTCATTAGTTTGAGAGTCCTCCATACTGCTTTCCATAGTGGCTGGACGAGTTTACATTCCCACCAGCAGTGTAAGAGTGTTCCTTTCTCTCCACATCCACACCAGCACTTGTTGCCTGTTTTTTTGATGTGGGCCATTCTTACTGGTGTAAAGTGGTATCTCATGGTTTTGATTTGCATTTCTCTGATTGCTAGTGACATTGAGCAATTTTTCATGTACCTGTTGGCCATTTGTATTTCCTCTTTGGAGAAGTGTCTTTTTAGTTCTTCTCCCCACTTTTTGATTGGGCATCTTGTTTTCTTTTTGTTTAGTTGTGTGAGTTCCTTGTGGATCTGTGTTATTAATCCCTTATCACTCTTGTGGAGGGCAAAAATTTTTTCCCATTTGGTTGGGTTTCTTTTAGTTTTTTATTTTGTCTCCTTTGCTGTACAGAAGCTTTTTAGTTTGGTGTAGTCTCATCTGTTTATGTTTTCCTTCAATTTTTTGCCTTCTGCAGATGATTCCAGAAAGGGATTTCTGAATTGTACTTCATGGAGGGTTTTACCCAAGTTTTCCTCTATGTATGTTATGGTTTCAGGTCTGATATCTAAGTCTTTTATCCATTTTGAATTAATTTTTGTACATGGTGTGAGAGAGTTGTCTTGGTCCATTTTTTTGCATGTCTTAGTCCAGTTTTCCCAGCACCATTTGTTGAAGAGGCTATCTTTGTTGCAATGTAAGTTTTTCACTCCTTTGTCAAAGATTAATTGGCTATATATGTGTAGCTTTATTTCAGGACTCTCAATTCTGTTTCATTGTCTGATTGTCAGTTGTTGTACCAGTACCATGCTGTTTTAAGTATTATGGCTTTGTAGTATAGCTTGAAGTCTGGAATAGTTAGACTTCATTCTCTGTTTTTTTTGGAGAGGAGGTTTCTTGATATTCGAGGTCTTTTGTTATTCCATATGAATTGTATTTTTTGTTCTATCTCTTTAAAGAATGTCATTGGAATTTTCAAGGGGATTGCATTGAATCTGTAGATTGCTTTTGGTAGGGAGAAGATTTTAAACCTGACTGCTGCTAATATTTGAAACATCTATGAATTTACTAAGGGTGTTAAATAAATAAGAAAAATTGAAAGGTTTCAAATTAAAACCTAAGAGATAATATTTAAGCCAAGTTTAAACAAAACAAAGTGTTTTACTGCTTGTGAAATGAATGCAATAAAACCTTATTGTATCTGTAGAAATTAGTTAAATTTCATTTTAGGGAGCTTCACTTTCTTGCACATCACAGTGTTGCAGGTTATACAAATTGGAGGTTTGTGGCAGTGTCAACTCTCTTTGTGTCATTTTTTCCCAGCAAGTGTTCACTTGGTATCTGTCACATTTTGGTAATTGTCTCAATAGTCTCAGTTTTTTCTTTATTACCTATTTGAGCATACTACTATCATTGTTTTTAAATGCTACAAACTGTGCCTTTGTAGGATGAGGACTTGAAAATGTATTTTCTGATTGTTCCACCCATCACTAGTCTTTCCCCTGCACCCATCTCCTTGTGCTTCTCTGTTCTGAGACACAGAATTGTTGAATTTATACTGACTAATAACCCTACAGTGACTTCTAAGTGTCTTGAGTGAAAGGGAGAGTCATATGTCCCTCACTTTTTATCAAAAACTCAGAAATTCTTAAGTTTAATGAGGAAAGCATTACAAAAACTGAGATGAGCTAAAGACTGAGCCTTCTGTCCAAACAGTTGTAAAGGCAGAGGAGCAGTTCTTGAAGGAAATTAAATGAGCTACACAGCAAACACAGAAGTGATTAGTAAGAAAAGTAGTCTTATACTCTTAATGGAGCAAATTTTAATGCTTTGGTTAAGAGAGCAAACCAACTACAGCATTTTCATAAGCAAAAGCTGAATCCAGAGCAAACCCCTAACTTAGTTCTTGTGAAGGCTAAAAAAGCCTAGAAAGCTGCAGAAGTTTTGAGGCTAGCATAGGTTGCTTAAGGAAAGAAGCCATCTTCATTGCCAAGGTGAAACAAGAGGTATAGTAGTTAGCCAGAAAATCTACCTCAGGTAGTAAATGATAGATGACTATACTTTAGCAACAAATTGGATGAAAATGGCTACACTCTGAATTTTCAATACTCATGAAAAAGCTTTATTGTCGAAGAGGCCATCTAAGACTTTTCATAGCTAATGAAATGAATACTAGCTTCATTTTAAGTCACCAGGAACATTAGCTGAAAAGATATGCTTGATGTTAGAAGAGACAATTTTGGTTACCAGATAATATTTTTATTCAGTAATAGAAGCTCTTAAAATAGAGTTGATGTGCTGTCATATTTTCTGGATTTAGAAAAAGTATCTGTATCTAAGCAGAGAGAGAATTCATTTTCAAATATAATAATTTTGTGTTTTTTTTCCTTCAGCAGGATCTTCTAAAGTTAAGGAAGATGCAGAGTTCATATGTGCCCTTGCTTCATCCCCCGCAACAAAAAAGAAAATGTTGAAAAAGGGTTTGTAAATCTGCAGGGTTTTAGCTTTTGTTTTGCTTGTTTTATTTTTCAGTAGAAAATACAAATGGCAAAAGTTTTAAAACTATTTTATAAGAAATTCAGAATGTCAGAAAAAAGGGAAACTAATCCCATTTTAAAAAGGAACTGGTTTGAGTAGAATTTTTCACTTAAAAATATTAGTAATTTTCATTATAATTTTGTATTTTATAATTTGTCAGAAAATAAAAACCACTTAAGAGTCTTAAGTAACTGAAATGGAAAGAGATTGGTTAAAGAGCTCTTGGGCAGGTAATTTTATTTCTGCACCTTAGTCTCTGTTGTATGTTGGGGATATAGAGGATTGTCTCGTTTCTGAGGTTTATATCTACTAATGGCGGAAATAAGCAAGTAGAACAATTTTAAGTAATAAGTACTATGAATAAAACAGGATATTGAAGATAAAGATTAGCTAAAGGACTTTGTTTATAGCAATGATATTTAAATTAACGCAGATTGATAAAACTTTTGGTAATACATTTGTTTGAACCCTAATTTTAGAAACTTTAAGAAATGTGGAACTTTTAATAAAGAAAATTAAATTCATGAAAATAAGTCCCTTTCTGTTGCAGACACATAGCTGTAATACAAGAGAAAAACTTAAGTCATAGCTGTGATAAAACCAAAATAAATGTACTTTTGTAAGAAAACCAGAAGAGTTTTAAAAAAGTAGCATGGAGAGTAAGCTATATCTTATAATAATGATTTCTTATGATGTCATAAGGAAAAGATTGCCAAACAAAATGAAAAATAAGGTTGAGGAAAGTAATGTGTACTAATAAATTTAACAAATTTGTATCTAGGATAGGTAAAGAATTCTGTGCCAGTCAGTTAAAAATGCACAATGCAATAGGGAAATAGCCACAAAGAAAATTAATATAGTTCATGGAAAGATAACCCAGGTAACTTACACCAACATTAGGAAAAGATATCCAGATTTGATCATTGAGGAAATGCAAACTAAAGAACATTGAGATACCTTCTTGTTCATCATATTTAAAAATACTAAATCTCATGATAGTAACTCATGTTTCCTATATGGAATTGTCAAATACCATGGAGAAGAGAGCAAGACCTACCACTTAGAATTCTGTATAGATATGTACAAGAAACATGAAAGCATAGCTTTTTTTGCCATATTATTTTAGTTAAATATTGGAAATAATGTAAATGCTGTCTGGTTACGGAGTGGAAAATAAAATTGTGGTCTGTTAAAAGGTGCCTGTGTGCCTTTGCAACATGGCTTCTGGTTTCCCCAAGAGTGAGTGATCAGAGGAGATGAACTGTTTTCATGAGGTTTTTAACTATTTCTATATATCTCAATTTATATATTAAAAAAAAACATTAAGTATGACTTGGAATTGATGATTACTAAAATAGAATCTCTTTTATAACTAAAGCTCAGAAATGATGTCACATAATCTGTTGGACATACATACCAACCTTGGTAGAGTATGGAAAGGGACTAACAAGGAAAAACTCAGGAAGTGATTATCATTAGGGACCTTTTGGAGTCTGTCTGCTACACTAATTATAATTCAGCTTCAGAAAACTGCATGAACAGTGTTCATCTTAATGATTAAATATGACTAGTTTAAGAAATGTCAGAGGATATTCCAAAATTCTTGTGCCCCTACCCACTTACTATCTACCCTGCCCTATAAATTATTGTGTGAATTTTTAATTGCTTAAAATGGCACATAAAAGCTAGTCTGTTACTTCATCCTGACTGGAAACAGAAGTCCATTTGCTTCATTTTAATCATTCTTAGTTTTTCTTTTCATAGAGTCACATTATCATCTTTTCATTGAGTTCATATTTAAGGAATAAAAAGTTAAAGATTGTGTTACTGATATCTTTTTCTTAGGAGCATCTGCAGTAGAATGTTCGAAGAAAGTTGATGTGGAAGAGAGACCAAGAACAACACTGATCATCTGTCCACTTTCTGTATTAAGCAATTGGATTGTAAGTTTTAAAGCCCTTTTATTTATTTTTTACAATTAAACTTTATTAATTTTATTATAGTATATTTTGTTATTTTTGAATTTCACTAGTTTTTTAAAAATTTTATTCATATAGACTTAGTCATATATGTGTAGTTATAACGCTTCACTTCCCCCTCCCCCCACTTACCCTCCAGTGGCTCTCATCTCCCTTTCATTGCAAGTTATTGGTCAGTGTTTGGCCTGTTGGTCTCTTCTCCTTACTGGTTCAGCATCTTTTTCCTGGGTGATGACCTGTTCTCCTGGGATTTTATGGCCCGTACTGCTTCAGTTTCCAAATGTGCCTTTGTAGCAAGTAGTTAGTCTGATCATGTGTGAAACCTTGTCAATCAGTTAGGGTTCAATTACATCGCCCTTCTCTCCTTTCTCCTTTGTTGCAAAGCTTCCTGCAATAGAGGTGACTCTCCTTTTCTCCAGACCTGTGTCAGCACAAGTATTCATGCCATCTCATTCATGTTGGTTTTCTCCTCCGTTCCAGTGTTTGTTCCATGTTGCTGTTTCCATTTCTTACGGTTCTGGCATCTGTTTGGGCTCCAACACCCAGCCATTTGTGGTAGTGAGGTTCCTTAATGAAGGCCAGTTCCATTCGGTGTTGGCCTAGTTTCTCTCTTTTCCTTCCGTTAGCAGTTGTTCTGTGGCCGTATCCCTTTTGTGACCTTAGTTGTCCTTTTGAGAAATGGAGTGTTTTGTTCCTGTTAACACATGCTGGATCAGGGGTTTGCTTCTCTGCCCCCTAAGTCACTGTAGGTGTAGGTCTGTGGTAGGTCATCATTTTATTGGGCTTTAGAGTTTGGGCCCTTGTTGTTTTAGTCACTCTGTTTTGGTCTCACCCAGGTGTCAGATATGTCCAGGACCTTTATTCTTCAGTGTCTGCAACAGAATTGGTTTTTTTTGTTTTTGCTCTGTTCTGTTAGAAGTGGGATTAACCAGAGGGGGACACCCCCACACCCCTTGCTGGCCCATCCTGGCAAGGGTACCTGCTCCCTCCCTGACCTTCTGGAAACAAAGTGAACTTCTCCTGGCCAGCCAAGCCACCCCTTTTGCACAGCTGGCAGAAGAGTAAAGCTCCACCCATAAGCACTCCTTCCTGTGGCTTGAACCACCTGGCAGAGCACACTAGGGGGCCCTGTTGGGCCCGATGCCCCTGGGAGGTTGGGTTTTTCAGTGTCCACCCTGGAACTGCCTGGCATGGGTCCGCTGGTAGCCACCTACTCTTTTCCTCCTCAGAATTGGTAGGTAGTAGGTAGCCACCTACTCTTTCTCTCCTCAGAATTGGTTCCCCGGCCTTCTGGGAACAAAGCATGGGCTTAAAGCCCTTTTAAAATATGATGTAACTAATGTCATGCAGTAAAAAATACTCTCTTAAAGAGTCATTCATTGGGAGAAATAACTTGGTCTGCACTTCATATCTAAGTTTAAATGATTGTTAGGTGAATTGGGTATTCTAAACTGGAGATTTATAGCAGAGAAAGAAACAGTAATACTATCATAAAATTTGTATTGTACTTCTCGGCCTGCCATTTCTCTCCTTAAGTGTAAAAAGGGCATATAACTTAAGATTCTTACCATATTTATAAGCTGTTGTATCTCTTTTCTAAGAATTCACAATAACTTGTTTTTATTATAATATGCAATACTTAATGAACTGCTGTTTTCTCCTAAGTTCTTTTCATAGATTCTTCTCTATGTATTTTTCATGACTTAACTCAGTGAAACCACTGAAGGAAATTGCATTGTAAGACCAGTGATAGAGCTCGGATATAATCTTCAACATTTCTAACTTTAATGCTCATGTCCCTTTAAACACTGGATAATTTTGTCTTTCTTAAGACTTCTTTTGTTGCATCCTTCAATTCTGGTGGTTTGTATCCTCTTTTCATCAACCTTTAAGTATTTTTTGATTTTTGATTTGTTTAAATTCCTCTTACCTGATAGTTGTTACACAGCATATTGTTTAGTCTCCAAGCCTTTATAATTATATATATATTTTAGTTTTTTCTATGCTTTATTTCTAACTTTATGGACATAATAGTAAAGAGATTTATATATAATTCTGATCTTTGTAGTTTCATAGACAGAACTATCTTTTGTCCTAGCATTTGGTCTGTGTTGAATGTATTCTGTGTGCACTTGAAAAGTCTGTATGCAGTGGGTTCTGGGTGGACTCTTCTATATATGTCTTAGACCTATTTGGTCTAACTCCTCATTTAAGCCTCTAGTTTTCATATTCTATTTTGTTGATCTCTCTGTTGTAAATGGCCTATTATTATGTGTTAAAATTATGTTGTGCTCCATCTTTTGATATATATGAGTCTCATTTTTCCTTATTGTGTTAGGCATCTAATTGTGTCTATTTTTGTCCTTTTTTAAAATATTAAATAATTTATTTGTATATAAATTTCACATCTTTGTGATCTCTGGGGTTCACCATTCCCACCCTTTCTCCCCCCCCCCCCCCCCCCGCTCCCCAGTTGTGCACTTTAATTTGGTTGTGGGCTTGTTTTGACTTTTCTTCATGGATTTTTGTTTATCTTTTCCATGTCCCATATAGTAGTGAAACCATTTGGTTTCTGCTAATATTTCTTCTAAATCTATCCATGTTATCATAAAATCGTCCAATTTGTCATTTTTAATTGATGAGTAACATTCCATTGTGTATATATACCACATCTTTTTCATC
>PVHY01009415.1:0-56519 GCA_004024945.1 Uropsilus gracilis | reverse complement strand
CCTCCCCCCCATACTCTCTCTCTCTCTTTCTTTCAACTAGGTCTCTATGTTGCTCAGAGTAGTCCGATACCATGGATTCAAACAATCCCCAGCTTCAGCCTTGCAGGTAGCGGGGATTACAGGCTCCCACCACCATGCCTGCTGCTTTTTTGAGACCAAGTCTTGCTATGTTGCCCGGGGTATTCTCGAACCTGAGAACTCAAGCAATCCTTGGCTTCTTTGCCACCCAGCACTTGGATTACAGATGCATGCCACCATGCCTTGCTCTGTTTCTGTTCTTTACAGAGATACTCACAGCCTTGCATTATTAGTTGTGTTTGATCATGTGTCTCTTTCTCAATCCAGCACAAGACCTGGGACCTTAAAATATTCAAAGTGAATGTTCTTTGAAAACATGAGGAATTGCAAATTTGTAACAAATGATCTATATAAACAATAATGTTCAAGTACTTTTCTTCAAGATTTTGTAAAAGTTAATAGTGAGCCCCTCTTTTTGTTACATACATTCAACCATTCCATTAAATGCAACAACTGCTGGGCTCACTATGTGGCATTCTACATTTATTTTATTTTATTTTATTTAGTTATTTATTTTTTGAAACTAGGTCTCACTATTTTTGCCTGTGGAACCGCAGGCTCACGTTGCCTGGGGTACCACAGACTCAAGCAATCCCCAGCCTCAGCTTCCCAGGTAGCTGGGATTATAGGTGCGCACCACCATGCCCAGCTATTTTTTTTTTGGAACTAGGTCTCACTACGGGCCCCAGGCGGGACTCGAACCGTGATCCCTAGCTCTGGTGGCTTCGTAGGCTGAAGCTTACAAGCACGAGCCACCGTGCCTGGCCTATTCTACATTTAAAGGCGTGTCATGCATGAACTGCATCCAGGGAGCAGGGGAGATAATAAGGCCCAAGAATTTCATAATTAAAATATGAGGCAGTGCATGATTAATGCTGTATCATAGGCATGACCAAAGTACTTTGGAAGCTCTAAGGATTTGGGATTAATCCAAAGATTGTGCGTAGTATCAGTACTTCAGTTTGAAAGGGTAGGAGGATTTCAGCAAGAGAAATTACAGTAGGGACAAAGACTACATAGAGATTCATAGGTAAAGAGGGTTTCATGGTCTGTGAAAATAATAATACATTATAAACAGAAATTGTATTGATTTTGTAATCCTTGGGGAGAAGACAGAATTAGGTAGAAGACTTACTTAAATACCGTACTAAGGAGTTAAGAACTATATTCATGGTAAATCAGAGCTCATCAAAAGAAGCAAGGGAAGAAAAACTCTGGTTTTACAAAACTTACTCTGGTCGGACAATGCAAAATGACTTGACAGAAAAACCAGGAGGGAGTGGAAACCAGTTAAGCAAAACAGAATCAAAGGATTTCTTTTGGAAGGTGACCATGGAAAAAGAAAGGAAGGAAGAAATGCAATAGTAGGAGAAACTAAAGAATAAAAAGTTTAAAATAGTACTTATGGAATAGCTGATATGTAAGTGGTGTTGTGCTAAAGATTATTAGTCAAGTCTTCAATCTACTAATATTAATTTTCAACACCTGTGATGCCTTTGTATATTAAAATATAAATGAAATTAATCATTAGTAACATTCATGTTTATTTTTTCCGAGGTGGTAATGTTATTCTTAAATCTGTTGTCACACTTGTCACACTTGCCATTAGGTAATCAATCTATCAAGGGTCTTATTCACAATTTTAACAAATGATATCTTAAATGTCTTATTTTCCTATTTTAAGGTTCAGGCCTGGAGTACCTCTCAATAACTTAAAACAGAATTCAAAAACACCCGTGATAATAACATATGCAAATTTAGGACATTCTAACTTTGGCACAAAACTAAGTCATGTCAAATGTTTTGCTTAATAAAGTCACAAACTATATACCTTATTGGTAAATTTTGACTTAGAAACTGCTAAATATTGGATAGATGCCTCATTTCTGATTGTAAAAGTGCACCTTGTAGGCCTACTTGTATTGACATGGGACCCAAAGAAAGGGTGTACCCATGTGCACAGGGGAAATGTTGTGGAGAAGAAAAAAGCTGTAGGTGCATTCTTGAAGGTACTGAGTTGCCCAGTAACCACAGAAGTGAATTCTGTTATGTGTAGTGGTGGACTGGGCTGGGAGTCTGCTTTGGAATGCAGGAGGAAAGAAGATGGAAGATGAGGGCCGGGAGGCCTCAGGGTTTCCAGGTCTCATTCTATTATTCTACTGCCCCCCTTCACTGACATCCTCAGGGCATCCCCTCCATTCCTCTGCCAGGACTTGCTTACCTACAGATCTTTTTAGACAAAACTGGTGGAGTGGCTAGGTAATCTGGGAATCTTTTCCTTAAGAGTATACTCAGAAATTTAGTAATCAGTTATCTAGACACTGATCTTATCTTTGAATATGGGCTCATGTACACCTTACAGCTTAAATTTTAAGTCTCCAGAAAAGAATATAGAACACAGAACAGAAAAGAATATAGAATTTCCATAGAAATCCTGTATGGAATAGAGTTTTTTACTCTATGACATGAAAGAATCATTTGTTAATAACTATTTGTGTGAAGAGCACTGTATAGAGTTTCAGATAATTTAGATAAATGCAGGTAAAAGCAGTCTTACATGCCATAAATTTTTGATATTTTATTGTTAAATGCTAATCATGCAGAGCTTCTTGATTGAATCAACATTTTTAACTGATCAAAATTGCCTAAAAGCATCTCAAATGTTTTACTGTATTTTGCTAAACAATGACTACTCAAAAGTCCTGCGAGCTGGGCATGGTGACTCCTGCCTGTAAGCTTCAGCCTATGAAGCGACTGGGGCTAAGGATGGCAGTTCGAGTCCCACTCGGGGCAACACAGCGAGACCTAGTTCCAAAAAATAGCTTGACATGGTGGTGCGTGCCTGTAGTCCCCGCTACCTGGGAAGCTGAGCCTGGGGATTGCTTGAGTCCGTGGTACCCCGGGCAATGGTGAGCCTGAGGTTCCATGGGCAAAAATAGCGAGACTTAGTCTCAAAAAATAAAAACAAACAAACAGACAAAAAACCCCAAAACAAGTCCTGTGAATCATTTATATTATTTAAAAAAAAAAGAAAATTAAAGAAAAGCAAGTTTCTGGTATATCAAACTCCTTAAATTGGGTATGGATCCACACGCCCACCTTGTGTATCTCAATTTTCTTGTGTATCTTATGTTATGTGCACATTATACATGTAATTTTGAATTAATTTACTATTTGAAAAAAATTATTTAAAGGACTAAATTGTGATGTGATGTAAAAAATATAGTGAAAGAATTTTTAAACAGGATTGTGCTATTGAGCAATGAATTATTTCTTAAAAGAGTCCTGGGTTTTCCTTTAGTCTATTAAATAAATAGAGCTCTAAGTGCCATAGGAAAATGGAAGTACAAAACCAGAAAGAAACAAAAGTACAGCACTTAGTCTTCTCTTCCCACATTCTTGCATTGAACTAGCTGCTCAAATAGCTCCTGTACCACACCAACTTAGGTTTTTCAAGGAAAAGACTCCCAACAACAGGCAATAAGTATTATCAAATCTGTTTGGCTCTTTCTAGAGTTAAAATCAAAACAATTTTAAATTCAGTCACATGATATTAGCCAGCTATCCACATTTTCAAGATGATTTTTTAAAAGCTCAAGATGAATACTTTTAAAATCAGCTTCTTTTAACAGTCTAGAATAGTATTTATTTATTGACCAATATTAGTGTAAGACCATGGTCTTACACTGAAGAGTTGACACCTTCCTCCTTGAAAATGTTCAACAGAGACACCAATTAGATCTATTTCCTCAGGAATCCTCTTCAAGCTGTCTATGTGTTTGTCTTTAGTCTTCCTGTTCAATCTTTTTCTTTTGACATTTACTTTGAATAGTTGAGAAATGTCTTAAAGTTTATTGTGGAGTGGGATCCTTACTTGGGGTTGCATTAAAAGTAAGCTATGTGCCCTGGGTACATTATGACTGTAGGTCTGTTCAACCTGAAATGGAGTTGAATCGGTAGCTTAAAGTGAAAGCCTCTAAATCCTTTTATTACCCAGAGCCCTATCTTCTCTTTGTTTTAACCAAGTATACACAAAGAATGGTAGCAGAACTTCCCAGGAAAGAAATCTTTACTTCAGATAAGAATCAAGCTCTTTGGGTTTACTCTCCTCACAAAACATTTAAAACCTGAAGAGTCCATTTTAAATGTTGTTTATTTTGATGACCAGATAACTTCCTTTGTTTTGGAAAAGCCATATGCCCGATTTTTTGTGCTTTTTTTTTTTTTGCCTTCTTAAGAAATTTTTGTTTTAGCTCCTTCTTATTATTTGCTACAAAACTTGACTTCTTTTGTTTGAAGCATCTAAAAATAAAAGTTGTTTAATTTTCTCTTGAGTTTAATTTGGCAATTATCAAATCACATTTGTCAATACAGTGGCTAGATCAGATGTGACCTAAACATCAACAATTTTAAAAGTCTCTGTAGCCTTTCCTATTATTTGTTATCATAGCTACAAGCAAAATCTTGATTGGATCAATAAGAAACAAAAATGCACTCTCCTCTGTCATTTCAAAGTCATCTATTGAAACAACTCAAATATAAAATTCAACTGGGTTGGAATACAAATAGAACAGCATAATGAGGCTTATGTTTAGAAATGCAAAGAGCATTTTGAAAAGTATTTTAGGAAGAATTAATCTATTCTAACTATTAATATTCTCCCATCATTTGATTTTTAGTCTTGTACATGTGGCTGCCATAAAATGTTACTTAACTTTTTTATTTCTTTCTCCCCACCTTTTCTCATTTCTCTTTTCTCTCTCTTTTTCTCATTCTAATGCTGATACACCTTGCTGTTTGATGAACTTTTGAGAGCCAGATTTTTTTACTCTCACATATATGAAACATGTGAATACTAAAATGACAGAGGACTCAGGAAGAATATCTTGAATTCATAGGGTTAAATAAGTCATATTTAATTAGGTTCTTGATAAATTTGCAATGTATTACTAATGACTGCTTGTTTAGTCTGGAATCATGTTTGTTTCTAGCAAATTAATTTTATGCTGTGATTTGGAATAATACTTAGTTTCTATAGCTATTGAAAAGGCACCAGTAATATAATATCATGTATTATGCTAGCTGCTATTGCTAATGACCATTGCTAAGGCTACACAGAAATATGTAAGATGGTTAATTAATAGCATTCGTTTTGCCTTTACTGTTCTTAAGTTTCCTAACACTAGAAAATCACAATGAAAGTTTAAAAATGGTCACATATAGCAGAAACTCAAAGTTGTTTTTTGCCATCATTGTGAGTGGTACAGTGCATCTTATATGTCTTGATATCCTATGTACAGAAAGTGACATCTACTGGAGAAAGAGAAACTGAATATTTACTTTCCAAACTATTTCCTCCTCAACTTCTTTGCAAGTTGAATTATTCTCATGATTACCTCAAGCTTCTAAAATGAAGATTTTATTGAGCTCTGTGTGGTGTAAAGCCTGGTTTGTTTTCATTATCAATTTTTCAAAGATGTCCTTTAGGAAAAAGTGGTTATGAGGGCCACATAAATTATCTCTTAAGACATCCTATTGAAGAATTCTGGAAAAGACAACCATAACCCATTCCCTTAGGGTAAAATTGAAGTTGCAAATAATCATAAGTCATTGAGTGGTGGATGAACAAAACTTTGTTGTGATAAATAGTTTGAAAACATGTTCAGAAAATGTACTACTTCTCCAAATGACCTAGAAATAGAAGTTGTTAAACAAAGTATGGTATTAAATTATATCACTTCTTTCTGATGAAAAAGTACCCCTGGGCTCCTTTGTAACCTAGTCATTTTTATTTATTCATGTTACAAAGATATGTGTCTAACTATGATTTAATCAAAACCCTGTATTTATGGTAACAGGGGATATGACCCAGATTTTTTTCATTCATAGTCAAAACTAATAAATAACCTGGAACTTGAAGGACAGAAATGAGATCAACTTCTTTCTTGCAACAGTAATGCCCCGTCTTTATGTAATTATTCTTTCTTAAGGACAAAGGTTTTTCTTATCAGAATGAAAGTTACAGGAACAACCATTTTCAAGACTGCAAACGTGATGTAAGGCAATATTGAATGAATTCATGAAGATCACAGGATTGTGGCATGGGCTGGAAGTCCCATGTTCTCAGTACCAGTCTGTTACCCGTGAGAAATTAGAAAGGCTGATTCTAATTTATTGTGTTGCTTCATCCTCTGCAATTCAATGCCAGACTTTTTATCTAATTATTATTTTTAAAAATGTTGGTTTTGTTTTTGTAACAATGCTCTTGCACTCCCTCTACTGGCCCTGCTAATTATCAAAGCCAGTGCCAAGTTCTGGTGTGTATCAGTGCCACAGGTTGGGTAACTGATAGGAAGGATGCTGCAATG
The DNA here is from genome assembly GCA_004024945.1 of Uropsilus gracilis. NCBI lineage: Eukaryota > Metazoa > Chordata > Mammalia > Eulipotyphla > Talpidae > Uropsilus > Uropsilus gracilis. The sequence goes on along the minus strand of PVHY01009415.1, from coordinate 50,073 downwards.
GGTTGAAAGCCCCATTAGAAGGGCATGTTGATTTGCCTTCATGTGAAACAAAGAGACCAAAAGACAATTTGTCTGTACCTGGTGAAAACAAAAGTCATGATTATTTTTATATTCTTAAGAAAAATTTAATGAATTGAACTTATTTACAAGTCTTCAAGATGTGTCTATGATAAAACAGCTCAAAAATTTTATTAAAGTGTATATGTATTTAGCAAAAGATATATTTTACTATAAGGTGTGTCAAGTTTATTTCACTGTGTTTACACACCAGAGAATTAAATGAAGGTTTGCCTGCCTTTGTTGGTAGGACTCTGAACCTCCATTAGATATTTAGCTGTCCAATGGATCAGCTTTCCACATCCTAGAGTTCCATTATGGAGTTACAAAGAGAATGACAGCACTTGGTAAATCCCAGGCCTAATCATAGCATAGAGAAGTGACTTTTGGAAGGTACATTACCAGGCAATTAGGACCCATTTAATAAATTACCCCTTATGGAACACTTTGAACCCTAGTGGTCTGAAGAGGTTAATGCACCTCTCACAACTGAGTGTTACTCACTTTCCAGGGGTAACTTCAAGGCCACAGTTAATCCAAACCTTCTTCTCATCAATGGCCTCTTAGTCTTGAGCCACTTCTGTAGTCTCCACCACAAAGCCCCCACACTTGCATTTCCCTCTGCATTTCTCGTGCCTCATTTTCTTACAGCTGAATTCACTGGTGGAGTGTTCATAGGGCAAGTGACTTTGTGCTGCACATTAACTTCCTTTGGCTTTCATGCTTCTTATTTGGAATCTTTCTGTTTTTCTTATTTATAGAGAGTTTTAATTTCTGGGTTTAGTTTAAATGATACATCTGATGTAATATACTTTCCTCTGAAATTGTTGAGTAGCAACCACATTTTAAATAAATCCAATACACAAAATTAGGTTTTAGGATATTATTAAATTTGGAAAAAAACCCACAGTAGATCTGTATTTGTAAACTGGAATCTTAACTATGGTTAGCCACTAAAACATTCAAAGTATAACTGTAAGGGAGAAAAAGTTTTGTTTGATGCTAGAATTTAGTAAGAAGTTTTAGATTTTTATTTGAATCTTTAAACAATAAATGGAACTTGAGTTTTTGGAATGAAAATACTGACAAAGCGCTCAGCACTTTCATTTTAAAATACAGTAAAGGGATGGACTTGGAATAGATAGAATTATAAAAATGTTACTGTGCATTCATAAAAGCTGACATTGCTACCGTATGGCATTGGTGTGCTGAATGATGTTCCTGTAAATCATGATTAAGATCATCTTGATTTCTGGCATATTTATTGAATGTTTGTTCTATTCAAGTCTTGGCTGAGGAATATAGGACATGAGAAAGACATGACTTATGACTTCAAGAATCTTACAACTGTACTGTAGAGCTTAGACATAGGCATGTAGGAAAGAACCATAAATAGTAGAAGATGAAGATGAAAACCAAGTTTGTGCACACATGAAAATTGCTAAGGAATTCAGAGAAAGAAGAAGGGTCTTTATTCAAAAGGGCCTAATTATTTTTTTCATAGGAAAGCTGAAAACAAAGGAAATGCTCCAACATTGAGAAGTAATGAGTGTCGTTTTTCCTTGTTGTGGCTGCACAAACATTTTGTGGGTTATGTTTGGGAGGCAACTTTTCAACATGAGAGCAGATACCAATAAGTTATTGTGAATATTTTGTTTTGCCCTTTTCATATTCAGAAGTAGAAAACTGTTTTTACTCAAATAATGCAAAATAACTTGGGAAGTATTGACTATTGTCAAGATTACCAGGATATATTTTAAAATTATTTTCGTAAAGTCAATGTAACAATAAAATGACAGAATTTCTTACCAGAATATTTATGGATTTACAGAACAACTCATAGCTTTCAGTGTATCAGTTCCTTTCATCATATTTTGGAAAATTAAACATTGTTTTCCTATATACCTGTAAGAAATCTTTGGACATTCAGCTTCCACCTGAATCTATAATGCAATTTAGAGTGTGAGTTTATATGGTTAGAAAGTCTTCTCTATTTGTGCTGTATGATTTGATTATATCTGAATTTTTTTTGATGTATCTGAAATTTTTTCAAATGTCCAAGCCAGAGATATAAAAAGATTCCTTATCATATAATGGTTTCAAATGTTTAATGGAAAGACCTATTTATCATGTAGTACTCTAGCTATGGGATGCCAGTGGGCATGCTTTCCCTGGGTATGTTTTGAAAGCAACTTTCACTTTCGCAGTAGAGTTACAAATCAAATGCAAACTAGTATTTTTTGATCACCAGAAAGCCAGATTCTCACATTCAAGTATAGTGGAGAGATTGTATTACTTTTTCTTTGTACCTAGAAGCACCTTAATCTAATTATTTGCTCCGTAAGGAAAGCATTATGATGGGTAATACTCTCCCTTGTTTTTGCCTTTTGCATTATTCACACTAATGTCAGAGCAGATTTATTAATACCACCCTACAAATGGCATTATTCCACACACTCTGAGAATTTACATCCAGGGATAAACAACACTTACAGAGCGATAAAAGTAACACAAATAGAAGGAAATTATATTTTTTGCTATATTTTTCCTTCTAGGATTTTGCAATTTTTCAAGCTATTGCTAGCAAGCCTTTACTGAATGACCACTGCATCTGGACACTGCATCTCAGATAGACAGAACTCTAGGAGGCGGTCTCTTCTATAAAGAACTAGAGACTAACTGGAAAAATCTGACACATAGGAAAAGGTAGCACATATAACGACACTTTATTACTGCATGTTAATAAATGGTAAAAACTACTCATGCCACATACCTATGCTGCTCAATGTGGCAGCCACTAGATACTCATGTTGTGGGGCACCTGAGATATGGCTGTTGTGAATTGAAAGTCCCAGTAAAATATACCTTGGATTTCAAACATGTAGTATGGCAAAGGGAATGTAAGATATTTCTTTAAAATTTTTTAAATGTTGATTACCTGTGGAAATAACATTTCAATATATCAATTGAAAATTATTGGTCAATTCTTTGTTTTAATTCTTTTTAGTTTTGGAAAGTTGACTATGTAAAATTTAGAGTTTATATATGGTTCATGTTTTATTTTTAATGTACAATGCTACTGTTAACCTGCAGAGAATAGACTAAACAAGAAGTGCTGAAAACTCTAAACAACCATAAAGTCCATGAATGATTTCAGCAGCTACATAGTATTTGAATGAGAGAAGGGTTAGTGTGTTCTTGAATAAGAAAAAAAAAAGTAAATGAGTGGATATAGGGTAGCAGCTATTGGAAACCAAAGGCTTATTTTTTGGTAATAGTACAGAAAGACTATCTTGCAATAAGTGACTAATTCTAGCATCTACTCTACTAACATCTATATCAACCAATTGAGTGCTTAGTATGACATTCACTTATATTTTATTAATGCATTTCAACAATGATATAAGGCAAGTTTATCATACCTTTATCCAGGTGAATAAACTGTGGCTTAGATTGACTTAGGGACTTAGTGAATGTAATACAAATAGAAAGGGATTGAAATTGGGTTACCTGAAAGCAAATAGTCTGCCTTTCACCACTGTAAGGAGGCAGATTCACCACGAAGTTATTGGAGCTTTACTCTCCCAGGTCGCAAATGTGAATATACCACTGGGTATGTTCAAGCAATGTGCTCCCGTGGTCCTATATCTTAGGAAAATCTGCCAAATTAGACCACATTAACCATAATCTGTTTTGATTGTTCCTTCTTTCCACTCTGACTTCATCCCAGTCACAACTTCATGCATGTCAGTGTTGGATTAACACTCTAGGGGATCTGAATAAAGGAAAATTCAGTTGACTGCATACTTGGTATGTGTCTAGTGGCTTGCTTCACTTTTGGTGAAACACTAGTTAAGTTTTTCCTTGCATTCCCAAGGGAGGAACATCTACCCTGAGTATTCTACCTGCCCACTTCAACTCACTTGGGGTCTTGACCAAATTTGTAGACAAGTGGTCAAGACTGTAATATTATCTCAGCCTATGATGCCAGAAGGATAGAGGTTCTGGAAGAAAAAAAGAAAAAAACATTAAATGTAAAGCATTTTCTCCCAATGTTCAGAAGTGTAGAATTGTAAGTGAAAAATTCAATCATCATTGAAATCTAGTTAAAATGAAATACAGCTGATTAAACAGTTAATATCTATAGCTATAAAATAAAGTATGTTAACCCCCTTTTGTAATATGAGTCATGCAAAATAGAAGTTAAGAATTTCTGTTTATGGAATCAGGTGTGGTGGTGCATATCTGTAATACCCAGGAGGCTGAGGCTGGGGATCTCATGAATCCGCGGGTTTGAGACAACGCTGGGCAATATGTTGAGATCTGGTTTCTTAAAAATAAAAAGAAATCAAAAATAATAAAAAAAGGAATTCCTGTTTGTAGACACAACACAAGCCTGTAGTAGTGGATGAGTGTGACCATGTGGAGTTGCCTGTTTAGACATCTTAACTCATGGAATTTTGTTTTAGACCATCTGATATGCTTTGTTCTGATGGTATCTGGTGGTTCCAGACGAAGCAGCACTCAAAATGACTGTAGAGAGCAAAACAGGCTTAAGTTTTCCTAAAAAAAAAAATGACTTCTCGCCGGGCACGGTAACTCATGCCTGTACGCTTCAGCCTATGAAGCGACCGGGCCTAGGGATCGCGGTTTGAGTCCCGCCTGGGGCCTGTAGCAATACCTAGTTCAAAAAAAAAAAAATAACTGGGAGTGGTGGCGCGCATCTGTAATCTCAGCTACCTGGGAAGCTGAGGCCGGGGATTGCTTGAGCCTGTGGTACCCCAGGCCAACAAGAGCCTGCAGTTCCACGGGGAAAAATAGTGAGACCTAGTCTCAAACAAACAAACAAACAAACAAAATTTCTCTCCATATGATATATTTACTTTAAAAATAAAAACTATTTTTATAACCATGCTACGTGTAACAAATGAAACATCTTTTTCTTCTGTTTATTATAAAAGTTTATTGACATATAAAGGAGGGTGCATTATTTATAAATGTAAGTCTTCTGAATTTTTAATTATTAATTTTTAAGTATCTTTTTTGTGCCAAGAATTAAGCTTGAAACAAGTATAGCTTGAAATGGTTACACTCCTTATTTCTGCAACACAGTGCTGTATGGATTATTCAAGGATTGAAACCCTCTTCCTGGAAGTGCTTGATTACCATAGGGATTGCTCACTGCTACCCTGCCTTAGAGTCACACCTCTCCCTTGTTCCTAGAGGTTTAAATTTAAACAGTTGTAGTACTTACTAGATTTTCATTCAGTGTATAGAAATGAAAATTCTTTAAAAAACTGTTGGTATATAGAAACACATTTGTCAATACAATGGCATGAAATTGAGAAAGTGGGTAATTTTTTAAAAAGAGCGATGCCAACCTAATAGTATGCTTACATTTTGAGCTCTTGTTCAGTTCGTATGCTTGAATCTCCATCCTGGATTGGGATGTTGCTGGCATAATAACTACATGGCCCTTTGTACAAGAAGGAAAGAAAAGGGTTCACTTGATACATTTTCAAGGTCTTACTGCTCAAGTTGCATTTTTATTTCTTGTCAAAATTGCCAAATGATTGGATCAAGTTTTCTTAACCTTGATTTGACTGTCTGACAATTATTGAGCATCTTTTGTGAATTGCACGTATTGGAATATTGAAAACAACAACAACAAAGAAATACCAACTGCTTCCAAGTTTACAGTTTTGCACCTGTCATGTTTTGTGATTGATGCTACCAGAGCTGAAACTAGATTCTTCTCCTTTGGAACCAGCTTTCTGCTATGTTTTCTATTTGAGGGGGAAGGATTTTTAAGTACAATGTGTTCATTTAGATTTTTTGAAAGAATTGGTTTTATCAATTGCTTTGGGTTCCTTTGTTTCTGAACTTTAGGTATCAAATAAAAGCAAAATCATGTGTTTAAAGTCATAGATGGGGATTCCTAAACAGTGATTTATTTTATCACAGTGGTGACAGAAAACAATTGTTTGGAACCAAAATGGTATCATCCTGAAGATTTGGTTAACTTCAAATGTTTCCCCAATGATTTATTCACATCCAATTCTCAAAAATGTTAACAATGCAAGGAGTTCAAATTTCTGTCTGGTCTATCCTATGAGCAGACAGAGAAGAGTGCTGGAGAAGAAAGCATGAATACCAACCCCCTGGATGAGGTGGTAACACAGTAGGGCTGGGACAGCAAACTCTCCCTGACAGTTCTGCCCAGATGTGGGCACATGCCTGAGATGCCGACCAAATATGCCACAGAATGTATAGAACATGTGTCCATGTGATATCTGAATTTTTTATGTGGATTCTAACTTCTGGCCTTAGAAAATGGGGGTATCCTTCTAGCTCTTGATCTATCATATCATCAAGATTTAAGATTTCTCCTGTCAATGTGTTTGAGTGTTTAAAATCCAGAAATTCTGATAATTGACAAAAGTAACTGTATGTTTTTCCTTGTCTATGTCAAGGTTGGACAGAATATAACAGGAGCCCTGTGCTGAAATTAGAGCTGAGAAAGAGGGTGCACTCATTATTTAGAGTGATAGGTGGGTACTGTCATACTCAGTAGGGACACTTGTGACCTAGGATGTTGACAACATGGACCTGGACATGCTAGGGTTGGCATCTGCCTTCTCCTCAAACATGTGGACTTGGAGAAATGGTGACCTATGTATTATGTGTGAAAACTGGGAAACGATACAGAATTTAAGGGAACCCTCTATACTATTCTTGCAAATTTTCTGTGACTCTAAAACCATTCTCAAATTTAAAGTTTATTTAAAAACAATAAAAATTGTTAACCATTACTCTCAGCTTTTTTTTCTACTTTACTCTTCTCTTAGAAGAATTTTGCTAGTTAATACTCAGATAGAATTACTTTCCCACGAGCAAGTTATTATGGATTTATCTAAATTAAATCTCATTCCATTTAAATTTTCCCATATAAGATCTTCCATTGTGTTTGCAGTTCTTTCTATTTTGGTATGCTCACAGCTATTTACTTTTCAAAACAGGGCATTAATTTGGACATTTCATTTACCATTGGTCCCAATCTTACCCCTACATAACCCCATTACCCCAATTTAATGATGCATTCCTATTTGTTGCTTATTATTTATAGTCATCAGTCAATTTGATAATAATCCTAATGTGACAGAATCTTACTGATGTCTGTATTCATTTTTATTTGTTTCCAGCATAAATAGAGGAACTTGAGGGAGATGCTTATAGTAATCTTTACCTCATATAGTTGTCATGATATGTTTTGGAAAGAAGATGGCATATTTGTGTTATTTGTATTTGCTTATTGTAAAATTATACTAAGTGGAATAAAATCCTTAAGGCATCATTTAGTAAAAGGAAGAGAGTATGACTAAGGCATCACATTTTAGTGATGACACTTTTCCTAGACATGTTGCTTAAACTCCTCTTGCTTTGGCAATCTCTAGACCACCTCTTCTCTTTCCAACTTTGTATAAACTGGGGGTGAAATAACAATCCTTCTCCATGTTATAGTGAAGAAAATATGAAATCATAAGATAGGTGATTAGAAAATGGGAACTTTTTACATGCAATCCACAATACCCCTAACATGTTTTGTGGAGAAAACTGATCTTTTGAAATTGCTTGCCTGCTTTTTGCAATATTAATGGCATGTATGCACATGGGTATGTGCTTGTTTGTTTCACCTATAAAATAAGATCAGTTATTGTCTTTTAAAATATATTTTAGTATAAAATATTCTAATATTATTTGCTATCAATGTTATATAATAAGTTTCATGGTGCAAAGCTCCAAGATGTCTTAGAGGGGCTTCTAGAAGCAAAAGTGGGTTCCTCTATAATGAACACTCATGCTCTGTGGGCACTTGCTACCTCTTTTAAAAGTCTTCTGGTTTTTAGGACAACTCCCTCAAACCTTTACAAAAACCAACTCAAAAATGGATAAAAGACTTGGATATAAGACCTGAAATCATACAGACTGAAAAATGCATAGAGGAAAACCTGGGTAAAACCCTCCATGAATTACACTTCAGAAATCCATTTCTGGACACATCTATAACTGGCAAAAAAAATGAAAGAAAAAATAAACAGCTGGGACTACATCAAACTAAAAAGCTTCTGTACAGCAAAAGAAACAATAAAAAAAAAAAAAGAAACCCAACCAACTGGGAGAAAATTTTTGCTCTTCATACAAGATAAAGGTCAGATAACAATGATCCACAAAGAACTCACACAATTTAGCAAAATCAAAGCAAAATGTCTAGTTAAAAAATGGGGAGAGGAGCTAAAAAAATACTTCTCCAAAGAGGAAATACAGATGGCCAATAGGCATATGAAAGAATGCTCCACATCACTAATAATCAGAGAAATTCAAATCAAAGCTTCATTGAGATACCCTCTTACAACAGTAAGAATGACCCATAAATATAATATGGACAAGTGTTGGTGTAGATGTGGAGAAAAAGGGACACTATTACACTACTGGTTGGAGTGCAAACTCATTCAGCCACTGTGGGAGGCTGTGTGGAGAACCATCAAACAACTGAAATTGGAACTACCATTTGATCCAGCAATCCCACTACCGGGAATCTATCCAAAGATACAAAATCACTAATAAAAAAGGACACCTATACTTACAAGTTTATTGTAGCACTGTTTACAATTGCCAATATATGGAAACAACCCAGATGCCCCAGAACTGACGAATGGCTGAAAAATATGTGGTATAGCTACACAATGGAATATTATGCATCAATCAAAGAAAACAGACTTATGTCATTTCCAGTAACATGGATGGATCTAAAATAAATCATCTTAGTAGAAATTAGCCACAAAGAAAAAGAGAAATATGGGATGGTCTCACTTTCATGAGGGATTTAGGGAAAACAAGCAAACAGACAAGAAAAATCTAAAACTGCCAACAGAACTGAAGCACAGATCAGGAAAGGGAGGAGAGTAAAATCAAGGGAGGGGGAGGGCACAAGAGATAAAGAAAGTGCACAAGTGATAAGGTGATGGGAGAATATCAGGATAAACAAAGATGTAATATTTAAATATGTATTTGTGCATATATATGGGCAATCAAAATTAATAAAAAGAAACTTGTTTTATTTTTTATTGCCTTCAATCTTTTTTCTCTGTCTTTATTTCCATGCTCTTTCAACAAATAAGGACTTTCTCTATTTTGAAAAAGTATCACATTGACTCCTAAATGAAATATTAAAAAATGGAAAATCTGAACTAGAACAAGAGTTATTCTTTTCTGCAATCTGGTTACTAATTTTCACTAGCCTTGTGTAATAGTTCTTGCACAAATCCTCTGCAGCCTTCGTGACTGGGATGTGGGGAGCTAAGGGTCATGAAGTTGAGCTTTTGAATTATGCATTTTAGGAATGTATGCATTTTAGGACCAGGAAAACAGACTAGAGGTCACTCCACTGTGCTTCCAGTTGGAACAGAAGTGGTCTTTTTGAAAGACAGCCAGGGACAATAGCTCACAAATAAACCAGAATGCCACAAAATCTCTGGATTCAAGAGTGCCTCAAAGCAAGTCTAGTTCATAGAGACATGTATTCATATATCCAAGAGTGTTAAGATCCTGAGCTGAGATGTTTATTTTGTTGGAAAAGCCAAACTTCCATCAAAATCTGCTATCAGCAGGAGCAGCAGTCAATGAATAACTTTCCTTCTAAGTTGTAAGATCTAGTTCAGTAGTGAAGGTTTGTGACTTCACAGGAAAGAAGGAGGAAATGACAGTTTTCCCTAGGTGGTTTGAAAGTACTCTGCCACTGTCTTTTATAATCTTAGTGTAACAGAGGTCATTTCCTATCCCTACTTTATGTGAATGCAAAACATACCAAGAAATTGCTCAGCAACATAAATGCAGTTCACTATGTGATCTTTGCAATGAAAAAGTAGTTTCTCTTGAGAGTTGTGAGAAAATAAGAAAGGGATTGAGGAAATGCAAGTCTTCATTAAAGCCAAAAAATAAATTTCTAAGTATTATGGGTACGTACATAACATGGGTCTTGGAAAAGTGTACGAGGGATGGTGAGAGAAACAAGAAATTTTACATATATGGAAGATGGCCAGAAAAGACAGAAAAATAGAAAGTAGCTTGATGGAAATCTTTAGCTTTTTGAAGGCTAGAGTGAAATCTGCCAAGTAATAGCAAAATAGGAGGTCATACTGTGAAATTAATAACCAGTAAATTTAGAACAAATAAAACAGAAATGCGTTTGCACAGCATTTAAGCAGCCTGTGGCACTGACAACTGCAGGAGGTCAGGGAGTTAAATGCTGTCGAACCAGAATGAGGGAAGTGCCTGGGAACATTGTCATTCTCACTGCCATCATTTGCAGTTACTTGGATGATGATTTGGGTGACTTCATCCTTTGCTTTAGAATTTAATTATTATTGCACTTTGCAGAAAGCTAATAAAGATGTAAGACAAACAGCAAGCATGCAAGTAGGTGAGGGCTCCTCTCTGTGGGCCTCCACCACATACTGAACACAGGGGAAAGTACAAGGTGATGCTGACAACTGCCAAGTTTCAGAATCTTTCAGATATGTGCGTGGTTCAAATCCTGGCAAGTTGTCCCATCTTCAGGCAAGACAGCATACAATAATCCTTAGCAAATGAGAATTCTATTTAAAGAGATCTTTTCTTATGCTCCCACAAACCTTAACATCAATATGTAGTAAATCGCTATTTCCTGGTCATCTGTTCATCTCAGCTAGGACCCCATTTAAGCAACATCTTTTGACAAATGCTGAATGATGATGTTGTTAGCCTATCTTAGGTGGACAAAAGATTCTCTATGTAAGATCACTAGACTGTCAAGTGTTGCACATTCAAGCCCTACCTCCAGGTCTAAAAATGAGTAATTTCATAAAATGAATCTTAAATGTGACTTTGAGTTTTGTTGTTAACTAATCAATGCTTAGCTATTGATCATCACTATTCTTTTCACTCAGAGGTGAAAAACAGAATGATCTGTGGGTACTGCTCCTTAGTTCTCTACTACCAGCACACTATTATCAGGTTGAGTTAATGCTCAACTAGAAATTATCTGGTGTGATGGAGAGGTACAAAGATAGGGGCATTTAATACTTCATTAATATCTTCCTTGCCATAATTAGCAAAGGTGTAAATATTAACACTTCTGATCTAGACATGAGCTGAAACTATCATCATAAACTTGTTGCCAGGGAGGCCACATTCTTGAAAAACAATACACCTGATCATTTTACCCAATATCTTAATTTGTTTACATTTTGGCGTCTCAGCATTCTGCCTTTCCACTATTGTAATATAAACAGTTGGGCTCTGTTAAATTGTATCCTTTTACATTTGTTCTGCTAAAACTGAATAATATATTCTTGGACTATTTTCTCTTTTTTTTCTTTTTAAATGCTGTTGGCTTTTTTTTGCCCCCCTTTAAATAAATGATGTATATATATATTTATTTCAGTAGATTCATTGTAATCATATTATAATTGACAGCTTTATAATACCAGGGGGCAGAGTTGAGATATCTTTCTCTTTTCAAACACTCTTCTCCATCCACAGCAAGGACTGTTTTCCTTTGTTTCTTTGCTGTCTGAGAAGGAGCAGAAGATCAGAGAGAGTTCCTGGCTGTTAGGATATCACATTCCATTGTAACTAGTAGTTTACATAAACCGTGCAACTAAATATTCTTGAAAAACAATTGAAAATGACTTTCTCTTCTCCTGTACAAATGCAGTCTTTTTATACATCTAGAAGAAAATCTGTGGTTTTTGGAAACCTGAAATATTTGTGTCCACTTTTTAATTGTTGATGTGCTGATTGTCAAACCACCATGCTGGATATTTTTAGTACCTATCCTCATGACTGATGGTGTGTGTAGAAATCAGAAGTAAGGGTATCACTCCTGGCAGAACTGAAGTGAATTAGAAATTCTGTTTTCAAGACATTTTAAAATATTCACTTTTTAACCTCCTTTTAAAGCTACCTCTTGCTGTATTTTGCAAGGGTGGGGATTTAATGCATGATGCCTACACATGTGTACATAATATTCTCTACCTTTTGTCTTTAATATCCCTTGGTTTTTAATTATTAAAGATAAGTATTTGAATTATAAATATTCTAGTTATACAGGAATAGGCAAAGCAGGCATATACCCTCAGGCAAAATTCTTCCATTATCCATAATCCTTCTGCCTCCTGCCTCCATTTCTCTGCTTCCTATCTTTATGTCGCCTCAAAAAACACACAGAGGCATTCTTTTAAACCAACCTTCTCCTCCCCACTTAAACCATAGAAATCCCTTCTCAATATGTATAGGGGCCTCTTCCTTGAAGTGGGATGTCATACTTGTCCTAAATATAATAAAGTGCTATCTTCAAGGCATTTCCGCATCCAAAACACTCCCCAGAAACCCGCCGAGCCCTCCCATCTAACCAGTCTGAATGTCACAAATCATAGCCCAGAAACTGCTTTATAGTGAATCATTAACAATGTCAGGAATGACTTGGCAGAGAAAAAAAGCTTTCCATTAGAGAACTGAGGGAGAATATACAAATGACAGTATTGTCATTCCACTCTTATTGTTTTATAAAACTCAGAACTGATTAGTAAGAGCTTCCTATTAGTAAGAGGTATGTTACTGTGCATTTCACATAGAGCATGCGCTGTGCTAAGGATTTTTATTTTTTCCTATTACATTATATGGCTTCATGGTTTCTTTTTTTTTTTTTTTCCAGACTAGGTCTCGCTATTTTTGCCTGTGGAACCACAGGCTCATTGTTGCCCAGGGTACCACAGACTCAAGCAGTCCCCAGCTTCAGCTTCCCAGGTACCTGGGATGATAGGCGCATGCCACCACGCCCAGCTATTTTTGGAACTAGGTCTCGCTATGTGCCCCCAGCGGGACTCGAACCGCGAACCCTGGTTCTGGCTGCCGCTTACAGACAAGTGCCACCATGCCCGGCCTTGGTTCTGCTTTTAAAATTCTGCTGGCAGTGTTGAAGGAAGTTTAATAGGACAAAAGAAGGTGTCAAGAAACAGGTATGTAGCTATGTGAAAAATAGCCAACCTGATCATTTGTAAGTGAAAAGCCATTTTTGTGGACATGTGTTTGTGTCTCAGTTCTCCTGATTATTTTCTCCAGCATGGGTGAACAAGAAAGGATGCTGCACCAAAAATGGGCAAGAATGAGTCTGGATGTTTGGATAAGTGTTTGCTTTTTTTTTTTTTTTTTTAACGTGGGCTCTTGCATCAGTTTCTGAAGTGCAGGTGAGCCAAGATTGGAACTCTGTTGCTTTGCTTTTATCTGAGCTCACATTCTCCGAGAACCAAACAACCAAGAGTTGGGTTGTCTGGTATTCCTTTTTATTGACTTATAGTCAAGTGCTTCCTTAGAAATTGATCTTGGCAAAGGATATGATTTTTCTTGACCTTACAACTCTTTCCCAGCTATGACTTCAATTCAGTGACTAACCATTGCCTCAGTTAGAGGTTACTTCTGATGGACTGTTCCAACTTCTGAACTTCCTAGGGGGCGGAGGCCTCTATTGTGATTGCATCATAGTTCAACATATCTTTTTCTCTGAAACTCTTGATTATTTCACTTCTTTATATATATCACAGCCAAGAGCACACCCATTAACCTCTTGTATACAAGTTTCAGGTTCAGAGTCTGTTTAGGGAATTCAACCTAAGACACTTGATTTAGAAAAGGAGCTTAGGAGGCAGTTTCTAAATTAGGATGATGGAGTAGAATTGTCTGTTAGCTGGTTGACTGATAATTTATAATCCATGGCTGATGATAGGCAGTGTATCAATAGCCCTGGGATGTGGCAGTAGTATACAATTATCCAAAGTTTCACTGATGTGAGTTGTGATGGGATAACAACAGAAGAGAAGGTATGATAAGGTGCAATATCTAAGTGTTAGAAAGCCTAGGAGTAAATAGTAATTTAAAACTCTAGAACTGGGTAGCTGCTGCTGTAAGTGTTCTATGCATTAGAAAAAAAAAAAACCATAAAAGGCTGAGAGTGATTAATCACTAAATTAAGGTATACTATAAAATTGAGAGTGCCCCATGGCAGCAAGTAAAGAGACCATCTCCTGCAGTTAGAAAGTGAAGGTGAGGATATGACTCATGACCTAATAATGTAAGTAGGTTTTCTCTAGAGAAGGTTGAATTTTTAACTCCAAGTTGTGTTTGTCCTGATTGAGAAGGAGTGGAAACTCAGATCAACATTCATCTAGCTCTAAAATTCACAGATTAACTTGAATTCTTTGAGTCTAGAAAGTGATGACTGATTTCTCCTTATTCAGAGCTTATGGTACTCCCGTATATGCTTTTCACTTAAATGCAGAGGCCTCTGAAGAGTGCCCTCTTCTTTCAGAGTCCACTCAACTACCCTCCTGGTTACCAAAACATTTTTGAGAATAAAGTCACAACACATTCTAGTTAGGAAGTGTTGGGCCTGAGAAGTAGTAAGATGTAGTCAATATGCACCCATGAGGCCTAGGAGAGTACATGTGGAAACTGGATCCAGAAGGTGATGAACTGAGGAATTAGAATATAATGCAGAATATTACATGGGTGCACCATATCAATTACAAAATACAAACTAAACCAGATAAATAAGAAATGATACGTATGCAGTACCTTCAACCTCCTTGAAGATTCCAGAGAGTGAGATAAACGCTCTATGAAGATTTAAGGAATCAATAAGTCAGAAAAAGTTTCAGGAGTCTAGTATTTTGGCATATTCAAGATATTTCTTTCAAAAAAAATGGAAAATTAATACATATTGCATGTTTAACAATACCTGGTGAACTTCTGGATTTTGGAGGTGACATTTTCTACATTTATGAATACTGACACAACTCATTTACCAAGTTAAACAGAAGTCCAGATGGAAGTGGTATCTTGGTCAAGAGAAATGCTTCCATGGCAGCTGGCCTTTTTGGGGGGGAATATATGATATGACAGGCTTTCTGATACTGAAACTACCAGAGGTGGAAAAAGTTTTTGTATAAAGGTATGGCAATTGGATGTGGTGGTATGTGCCCATAATTAACTGCGAGGCTGAAGCCGAGGATCACTTGAGTGCGCTGGTTGGAGACAACCCTGGGTGACAGAGAGAGTCCTAGTTTCTCTCTCTCTCTCTCTCTCTCTCTCTCTCTCTCTCTCTGAGACTGGGTATCTCTATGTTGCCCAGGGTAGTCCCGATCCCACGGACTCAAGCAGTCCCCAGCCTCAGCCTCCCAGGTTAGCTGGGATTACAGGTACCTGCCACCACACCTGGCTGCTTTTTCTGATCAGGTCTCACTATGTTGCCCGGGGTAGTCTCCAACCCACGAACTCAAGTGATACCCGTCCTCTTGCTTCCCAGCACTTGGACAGTAGGCATGCACTACCATTCCCAGTGAGACCTAGTTTCTTAAAAAAAAGAAAATAAAAGGTTATGAGAAATCACAAAAGGAGAATCATATCATTGAAGCCATGAGTTCTAAAGAAAGGCCATATGCTCTGCAGCAAAAATTTACATATTTTTTCAAAAATTGTTCCTGGAGTTCTACTGAGTCTGACATCTGCCCATGATATAACATGTGATCAAATGGCCAGAAGGACCCATTATGATCTGAATTTAAGAACAATTCTAAGATGGAGGTACTTAATTTTCAGTCAGAAACTGGCAGAACTGAAGGGCATGATGAAGTTCCTAGGGCAGGAAGACCATATTTTCATGGATCCACCACTATTACATCAGTGTTCAACTCATGCTGGATCAAGGAAGAGGGGTTTATAAAAACTATCTTCATACTCTGTGACCATAATCATATGTCCACATATAGTGGATGATATATAGTGTACATATGTAGTACATACACACACACACACACACACACACACACATACTGTCTTTCTCTTAGCTCACACATGGGACTTACTCATTTGATGAGTTGATTAGAAGAGGCCACATTTGTTTCATAGCTTAATTTGTAAATACATCCTAAAAATAGACAGCTGTGGCACCAGTGAAAAATGTCCATGTAAAAAAGATATTCTTTGAGATGGTGTTTAGATGGTGTACCGGTCATTCAGTTCATACGGAAAGAGAAGAGAGTCTAGGTGAGAATACAGAAAGATTCTAAGTCAAAAGTTGTCACTTATCTGTTGAATATAGACAAAGGGTCAGATAAAACCAAGTCTATAATAAACTCTAGAAATCTGTCTGTCGCATTAAGGCCACTGGAGTGGGAGACAGAGGATGGAGACAAAGTGTAGACAAGGCCAGATGACCTAAGTTGGAGGACGAGGGTTTCATGGTGATGGGTGTGGTGTGGTGACATACACAGAAAAGTTGTGATCTTCTAAATCACATACAGTATTATAAACCAGTATTTCCATAATATGAAAACTACAAAACCAAACTAACCAAATAAAAAAATACCATGGGACACCTTGGCTGAAAAATTTTGTTACAATAAATTCAATTTTTCGTGAAAACAAATTGTCTGACCACTTATTTCTCTTTCTTCATTTGACTGGTCACTGTGCTGGGATCTCAAGGATGCATTCTAGGTATAAATTACTTTGTGAAAATATTGTTATAAGATGCTTCAAGACTGAGACTATTATTAAATGGTTTTCTTTCATTGTGTTTGAGGGAGACAATATATGTTAATGCTAAAAAATGTTGCATTTACTCTGCATATTAAGAGTAGTAAAGGAAGATGGTTTGATCAGTTTTCTACCAATGTGGACATTATGTATATGCTGTAAATTAAATTTATTATCTTCATAAAAGGCAATTGCATCACATTTTGCATATCTAGCTGTCCATAAAAATAAAAGTATATTGAGCCACAAGTGGTTAAACAGAATAAAAGAGCAAAGTATGTAATGCTTAGCAAGACAAAAGTAGACATAACTAATCTGCTTTGATACCACTGAGGCCAGCTTCACCACATTGTTTTCGGCAGAATCCCCCCTGAAGTTCACATGTGCTTGTGAGGGCAAGGACCACAGGATGGAAGTTCAAGTATTTCCTTTGGTGCAAATATGTGTAAGTTAGATTCGACTCTTTGAGTTTTCTTTCCATATAAGATTTTATTATGGCAGAGGATGGAAAAAAAGCAAAAGAGGATAAAAGGCTTCACAAAGACATCATTCTCTGCTGGTCATCAATTGGGTTGTGTCACCATTTTTTTGACCTGAGACAATACAGACAATATGGAAGGCTTTATGTGTACAGAAAATTTCACTCAGATTCAGTTAGTCAGAGAACTGACTCTGTAACACTCTGATTCCTTTGCAAAAAATGAAACTTTGCTAAGTGATTCACTCTTCTGAATAGCTCTAAAAACATTCGAATGGTTTGTGTAGTTGGAACCAAAACATCTTTGGGCAACTACAAAAAAAAAAAAGGTTTCTTTATCCATACATCTTAAAGCAAGGCCAACTTTTAAATTGAATACAAACTCATTTACAGGATATTTAATCTTTTTAAAATAGCTTTTATTTCCAACTATAAAAAATTGTATATTGTGTCCATGTGTACGCAATGAGGAAAATGAAATGCAGTCTATGCATTTTATAATCTCTGAATGATGTTGGAGAAAGTTTGTTTTACACTCTAAATTGGAAACAAGTGGACAGAGAATTGTATATATTATGTATACAACATTGACCATTTTCCTGCTGTAAAACATATATGTGCTTTCTAATTATTTGTTAATTAAAATGCTACTGTGATGAATGCTCTGTGGATAATATTATTGCACACTTTGTGTTATGCTTGAAGTATGTGTGAGAGTAATAGGTGCTTTAATGTTTTAGGGTTTTGACAGTTGTCATTTTATACTTTGTTTCCAGCACTTTTTGAAAATATTGATTTAATTTTATATAGTAGGACTAAACGTGAAGAATAAAATATATTTGAATTTAGCTTTACTGCTTGTTATTGATTCAAGTTTTGCAAGCAGGAAACAAAAGCAAGAGTTCTTATTCAAACAATTGTATTGAACAAAAGTCAAAACAAATCCATCCTCAAACTTTGCCCTGCAATTTTTAATCCTTCTCTTTTTAAAATTGAGGTGTAATTGACATGCAACATTGTGTAAGTTTAATGTGTACAATTGTGCTGATTTGATACTTTTATGTATTGCAATATGATTATCACCTTAGTGTTAGCTAACACCTCTATCACGTCACATAATTATATTTCTTTGTGGTGAGAGCAATTAAGATCTAGTCTCTTAGCAACTTTGAAGTTTATAATATAGTATTGCTGGCTATAATCACTGTGCTGCACTTCAGATCTCTAGGAATAATTTATCTTGTAGTTCCAAGGTTGTATACCTAAACAGCATCTCACCACAACCATACTCCCTCCCCTCCCAAGTCCTTGGTAAGCATTCTATTCTGTTTTTATAAGTTTGGTTTCTTTTCATCCCAAATATAAGTGATAGAATATAGTATTTGTCTTTCTCTGACTTATCTCATTAAGCACCAAACCCTTGATTTCTTTCTTTTTCATGACTGAATAGCATTCTATTGTTATTCAGTCATGTGTCACTTGGCAACATTTTGGTCAAATGTTTGACTACATTACCATGGTGGTCCTGGCAAGCTATACTACACAGCCTAGGGGTTGTACCATCTAGGTTTGTCTCATTACACTCTGACATTTGTACAATGCCAAAATTACTTAATGACTATGAATTTCTGAGAATATTGTCTTTGGTAAACAACATAAGATTGTGTGCATGTGTATGTATAATGTATCTATGTGTGTGTGTGTGTGTGTATGTGTATTTTTGTGTGTGTAATTTGAAACACCTTATTTATCCATCCATCAGGATCCCTGAGGTTGTTTCCATGTTTTGGTTAATGTGAATAATGCTATAATAAACATGGGAATGCAGACATCTCTTCAATATTCTTTTTTAAATATTCTTTACCTCTGTATTTATCAGTAGAATTCTGTTTCTATTTTATAACATACACCATATATATTTTGTACTAGTTTAAGAAGTTAAAATTTCATGTTGCAAATTATGACATATAATCTATTAAAATGAATTAAATGAGTAATAAAAATAGAGTTTTATAAGAGTCTAATTTGTTCACAAAATTCTCAGGTATTTCTAAAAGCTATTCATCCTAATCAATCAAAAATTATTTTATTTCTAATGAAGGTAATATAAGGGAGCAGGGGGAAGGAAAATAATAGGTAATGATAAAAGGTAGGTTTTTGGTTTAGGTCATCAATAGAATGGGGACAAGTGAAGGGAGGCAAAGGAACAGAAAAATAAAGTCCCTTTAGTACTGATTAAAAAGATATATTCTGCTTTTCTTTTCTTTTTTTTTGCCTTTCATAGAGCATACAGTATTTTCTCTCTTTATCCACTCTGTAAAGTGGTCTGCCAATTTTTAGATCTGGAAAGCCCTTTTCTTACAGAGCTTATATCAAAGGATTTATCAACATTGCAAAGAAGGACATGCACTTTTACAATATAGAAAGGCATTTACAAAGGTACTATAAGGTCTTCCTTAAGTGTAAACTCCATTTGAGCTACCAATCCTGATGTAATTCAGTGCTTTACACAACCTGGGGTGTATTTTCAGCAGATTGCTGAATGAAATTACATTTCATATTGACTTAATAATTCCAATATTTAAGTAATAA
Source organism: Uropsilus gracilis (assembly GCA_004024945.1). NCBI lineage: Eukaryota > Metazoa > Chordata > Mammalia > Eulipotyphla > Talpidae > Uropsilus > Uropsilus gracilis. The sequence continues at coordinate 30,314 of PVHY01009415.1, read as the reverse complement.
AACCTTGGAATGATGCAAATACAGGACATTCAAATTCCACAGGTGTGACTCTGAGACAGCATGTGTTGTCTCATAGAGCATAGGTATGCTACCACCATTTTTGGTGAGGAAATAAATTAGTTAGGGTATTAGGTTAAACTGAACTGTTCCACAATTTTGGGTATCAACAAATGTCCACAAACTTCTATTCAGAACTCATTTCCAGTTTTTATTTAGTAATTCATTGTTTTGTGTCAAAATATATAGGTGACCATATATTTTATTGTTCAAACCAGAACATTTCTGAGAGTGGAGGAAGGATGCCATTGAAATAGCTTTGGGTTCCAGAGCTTTTTACTTTTCACTAAGCAAATGTGAACATATAGTTTTCTCTTGTTTCATTAGTTTTAATTTTAATGTAACATGTAATTATTCAATTAATTTGAAGTTTATAGCAGGCAAAATATAATTCTTGAGTTCTTTGTCTGCAATCCTGTCATTCTGGCATAAGTCTTATAGTGGAGGGTTAAAGGAGAATGAAACTCTAAGAAGCTCATGTTTAAGAAATTAAAAAGAACTTAGTTGTTAGCTCAATTCTAGTTAGTGCTAATATTATGATATAATCTATGTCATTTAAGAGAGTCTCCTTTTTATAGACAAAGGTGCTAGTTTAAGAAGAAAATGCAAGCATTTGATCTAAACGTTTAATAGGAAAAAATAAAGTCAACTATGCTACATAAATATGCATAAAATGTACAGAAAAATATCAATTAGAACAAATAGAAAGGTACAGGATGAAAGGAATAAAGCTAATGTTATCAAAAGGCAGCTACAAGACTGCAATTTTGATGTAGTGGAGTGAAAAGTGGCCTTCAGGTGCTCCCATTTAATTGTGAGAACTGAGAATGGTCTAGGAAATTAGGATAAATCACCTACCAGCTGAAACTCTGACTATAAAAAGAGCAGCTCTAATTGGGACCTAAGAACTAAAGAAGGAGTACCTTTCCCATCTTTAGGGAATCCATATTTATAAACTATCTTTAAAATAAACAACAGAAGCTTAGGGAAGATTGCCAAGGAAACCCAGAATAATGGCATCAGTGATAGATTTTTACTAATGAACATACATCATTCCTCTTAGACTGATAATGATTTTCACACTTGATTATTTTTTTTTCCTCATGCTATTTGGTGGAAGAGGAGTTTTATTCAGAGGTACAAGGTTACCTCAAGCAGTGATTCCATGAGGCTGATAGTGGTATTCATTACCATCTAAATTCTACATTTTACCTGTTGGGCAAAGTCTGGAATTACCCTCATAAAATTATTTCCTTAGAGTCTTAGAGTTTTCCTGAGCATTCAGATTGTAGGCACTGCATACCAATATTCTCATGGAGAAAAGAGAATGTCTTTGTTTTGTTTGTCTTTTCTATTAGTCTTATTATAATCTATTTTTTTAGGTTCAGAGTGGAGTTACAGTTGATTCATTTTCTCTCCCCCTCTCCTTTCTCTCTTCCTGCCATGGGTTGACACAGATACGGGGGTTATAGATACTGTAATCTACTTTCGAGGCTCTGTGAGAAAGACAAATGAGGATCCTGATCAGAGGAAGATGACCGTTTTCCCATCACCACAGGAGACTGTGGAGAAAGGGAGGAGGGGCTGTCAACTCTCAGACCCTTAGAAAGATAGATCTTGTCAGGCCAGAGGAAGAGAGTCTGCCCTTCAAAGGGTCAAAGCAGATCAACAGAAATCCCTCAGCTGGATGTGGAGCCTGTTTCTACTGGGAGTGGCCATGAGGACAAAGGCTCCCAGCTTAACCACAAAACCTCCCAGGGTGTCCAAGGTCTGCCAGGAACTCAGGAGTTAGGCAAAAATAATAGCTCAAAAGTAAAAAAGTAGGATGCTAACTACCAGATACAAACTTCCCTCATCGTTTCCCACACTTCTGTATTGGTACCTATATTTATACTTTATATTGAATCAAGTTCCACCATCTTTTTACCATTAGCCTGCAGACTTCAACCACTTGGTGGAACAGTCCAATAGCAAATGACATCAGATGCAAAGTGAGTTTTGCCTGGATGGTGCTACATTCCACCAAGGGAAGCCTCTGAGATTGAATTTGAGACTGAGTTAAACAAATGCCTCTATGCTGCTTCATTTTTTATTTTCTCAGAGGAGACCCCTGGACCAGTGCATAGAGAGAGAGAAATACACTTCTGACAGTAACCAAAGTGTCTTGCAATCATATACAGACAAAGTTTTTATAGATGTCTCAGCTGTATGAGATTGAACACTGCCATAAATTTTATTTAATTTCTGTGAAATACCAGCATAACTTAAAGGTGTTTTAATTTCAATAATAAAAATCTTTTATAAAACCTACTCTTGTAAATTTTCTTTCTGCTATACTTTTTAAAGTAAAATTCACCCTCTAATTCATAGACATCTCTTAGAAGATTCATGTAAAACATCTGATGCCTTGCAAAATCAGAAACTACCAGTTCTCTAATTTGGAAATATAATCAGAAATAATAACTTTGCTCAGAAATAGTATAAAGCTTTTGAAAATTATTTTAATTTCTTTGATTCCAAAGGCATTCAAATGGTAAAGTATCTGGAAAGTTTGCCTAATTGATTGTAGAGTTTTGTAAGCATATCTGGGAGAATGTAGAACTGGTTTTGAGATCTGTCCTATTTCAGGACAAACTACTCTCTGATTTATTTATTTATTATTAAATAATTTATTTATGTATAAATTTCACATCTTTGTTGTCCCCAGGGTGCTCTCCAATTTAAAAGTACAGCTAGTAATATCTGTTCTGCCTTGCCCACATGATACTGTAAAGAGTAGACTATGTAAAGAACTTCAAAAAGTGTTATATGTGTGTATTTTACATGTTTGCCAGTAAGGAGAAGACAGTTTATTGATTAAGGAAGAGTTCAATTTTCTTCTGTAGTTGATGTGACTGCTTATTTCAATTCTTTTGAGTAGTTAAAGCTTTTAATGTCAATTCTGATACTCTTTACACAAAAATGAAATAAAAACCAGAAAGATGTCCAGTATTTCCTGATAAACGTCAAGAACCTGATGTTGCTACTCATTTTTCCCTCCTCAGTGCCTAGTGTCTGATATATCATAATACTTCAATAAATGTTCAATGAATAGAAAGTTAAAAGAAGAGCACCACTTAGAAAAAGACTATAAAAATAAAAGCAAAATTCAATTTTATTATATTTATATATTGAAAAACTGATCCCTGTGAATAAAATTATGTGCTGAAGTAACAGGATTCTTTTTTGGGGGGAGGATTCCATATGAAAAGTTTTATTCCTTGTAAATATTTAAGAAAACATTTTTCATCCAACTAGAAACTTATATATGTGAGCAAGAAGATAGTTTTCTTTGGATGCCAACCCCTGTCCATGCAACACACTGCTTTTGCCTATTTTGTCAGAGGCATTGGATTTGTTTTAAAAAAAATACATTTTCCTGCATCTCAAAAGTAAACACACATTCCAAGTGTGTTGGGGCAAGCCACTAACTACCCATTTAAAACAAATCTTCCCATTTGATTTTCAGAGCAAAAATGGGAACTGTCTGTTTTGATTTAAATCTGTCCCAGAGCAGTTTCCATGAGTTCACACAGCTGAATTGTAAACCCAGGAACAAATAAACAAATGAATACCCAAGAGACTTTGAACAATTGAACCACTGCCGATCTTCAGTGGGTGCATCCTTCTCTTCAAGTCTGCATTATAATTAAGAGGTCACAAAGGAAAGAAACCTAGGACAATGACATGGGGAGAGAATGCTTAAATCCTAATAAGAGGAAAAACTCAGGACAATCTGCTTAATAATCTTACAGCCATTGTTCACATCAGAGTGACAAACAGTATAACATGGTGGAACTCCCTTGTCCTTTGGCTGTTCAGCACTGCCTCCACGCTTCCTTACTGTGCCAGAACGACTTAGCAGCTTTTCACAGCCCTCACCCACATTAAGCCAACTAGGGATGAGACAGCCAGCAATGGCAGCACAGGGATGGAGTCTGGTGAGGAATTGGGTCAGATTGGTCACAGAATAAAGATGACTCTTGACTGGACATAGAACGGGCAAGACAGACAAGTGCTATAAAATGCAGATATTATAGCTTTTAGTTCCATGTGTAAGCAATTATTAAGGTTGCTAGTTCTGGTTTATGTTTTCTGTGTCAGGTTGTCTCAGGTTGTAATAATTTTATATATATATCCTAATTGAATTAAAAAACTCATTGCAATAGCTAGGACATATTATTAACAGAAGTCAAATAATACTAGAAAAGGGACTTTGGCAGGTATTAGAATACACCTTTTGGTGGGTATGAAGTTATTCTGAAGAGTGCTGTAGAATCCAAAGGCCAGAATGTTAAGCACTTAATTCCATATATAAATATAAAAAAGTAGACCTTAAAAAGTCACAATAATAACAACAAAAAGATGCTACTAAAAATGGGAAACCAATTGAGGGCATCTGGGAAAAAAAGTGGGATAGGGAACACGTTTAGATGAGCCAGATTTTATCTGCTCTTATTCTCTCTCCTTCCTTAGGATTAGTGTTAGAATTGTGTTTAGGGTTAGAAAATGGGCTGATTCCAAGCATGGAGCACAAAGGCTAAATCAAATGCATTAGTTTAGAGCTTATTGCAATTTCAGGGGGCTAGATAGATTAAAGTTGGAGTTTGGGGTTGCCAGGATAGCACTTATGGGGTCAAGATCTTGTAGAAAATAGAACTGCAAAGAAACCCAGCAATCTACATGAAATGTCTACTGAGATATTCTTAACTCTTAAACTGAACTTGAGATAAGTCAAGTGCCAAGAGGCCAAGAGGCACACAACTAAGAGTTAAAAGCTAATAGTCAAGCAAAGATTTGGCACTATCAGGGTTCCAGGGGCACACAAACTGGAATTTGGGGCCTATTAAGGAAGTGAACTTAAGAAACTCAAGGACTTCAGCTGAGACTCCATGAAGATCTCTGCCCTAAGAATGAGCCAAATAGTAAACTAACCTTGAGTGGTTCTAAGGAAACCTCCCATACATCATTTGTTTGAAGAAGCTAAGTTTCTCACAGAATATAGCATTCACATCCCTTATAACTTTTCTATACAATGTTTGACATTCAATCAAAATCAGTAAAATTATCAGGCACCCAGGAACAAATGAGCAAAAATCAAAACAGACAATGGAATCAAAGCTCTAAGGATATAAAGAAATTGGGATTATCTGATTGGTATTAAAGTAACTATAACTAAAGTGCCCAGGAAAGTAACTGAAAAGATAAAACATTTACCAGAGAAATGAGCTTTAAAAAAAGTGATGTAGAAATTCTAGAATTTTGAATTGAAATATAAAATAAATTGAATTGAATAATTACTGAAATTCAATAACTATTGAAAAATATAATTAAAATCAGACACTCCATGGATGGGTTAAATGGCATATTAGAGGGAAGAAAAGGAAAAAAAAAATCAAATAGTAGAAAATACTCCAGTTGAAACATGAAATGCAACAAGGATGAAAGAGTGGAAAAAAAAAAAAAAGATTTTGGCCTAATGCATATGCAGTTGCTGTCTCAAAATAAGAGCAGAAAAATGGAGCAGAATAGTTAAAGATATACTGGCCCATATTTTCCAGAAGTGCTCCATTTATTGAGCTAAAGATTCAAAATATTCTATAAACCACAAATGGAATAATATAAAGATATTTATATCGAGATACATAATTGCAAAAATGTGGAAAACCTAGTCACAAATGTAATTTAATAGCTGTCCCCTCCCTGCAAAGACGTATCAAAGAAGCAACAGCTGACTCTCCAAGAGAAATCAAGAAAGTGAGAAAAAAACATTCTTTAAAAAATGAAGGTAGAATAAGAACATTTCAGACAAACATAGTCTAGATGATTAAGTTTTTTAAAATTTCTCAATTTTTTTTATGAGCCAATGTACGTTAATTGCGCTGCTTGTGACAATAATCTTGTTGTAATTTTTCCTGTACAGAGAAATCGATTGAAATTTCCAGGTATTATTATGGATTTTCTATTTTGCCTTTCAAATCTTTCATATTTTTCATTAGATATTTTGAAATCATATTCTTATATGTATCTAAAATTTAGGTCTATTACATCTGATTTAACAGAGCATTTCCTCCTAGAAAATGTTCCTTTATTTCTAGTATATGCACATACTTTCTTCACAGAAAATGATAAATTATTATACTGGGAGAAATTAAAAAAATAAAATAGAGAAATACATCATGTTTATGGAATGGAAAATTCAGTATTATAAAGATGTTAATTCTCTCCAATGAATGTGTATATTTTAAAAGATAAAATCTCAAAAAATTTCAGCCAATGTGTATTTTGCAAATTAGGGTGCTGCTGAAATTTACATTGAAGTACAAAGTTTCAGGGACAACAAAAAAATTTTGAAAAATAAGATGAATGTTGTTGGAATTACCTAAAGAATTTTTTCAATTAATACTATATCTATTATATATCTTTAAAAAAATGACAGTTCCCTTATTTTATACTCAGCACAAAATATCAGTTCCAGAGAAATTGATTGTGGATGCAAGTGTGAAGTTTTAAACAGTAATTTCCAGAGCATAGTATGGAATAAGATCAACAAAACATGTTCCAAAGGATAAATCCAGCCTGCCATCTATTTTTATATTTTAACTAATTAATTTTTTAAACAAAACTACATAGATTCATTTATGCTTTGTCTCTGGCACTTTTGTACTTTAATAGCAGAGCTGAATGGTTAAGAATAGTGTATAGCTTGCAGTGCAGAGTATTTACCATTTGACCATTTACAAAATAAATTTGCCAATCTTTTACATAAACAAATATTGTCATGTCTTTAGGAGAAGAAAAAATTCCTCAAATTGAATAAAAAAACAGAAGTCACAAATAAAAAGATTTTTAAATTGTACTTCATTATCATTAAAAGTTTCTGTTCATTAACAGCTATTATTAAAGAAAAGAGGGAGATGCATGCAACACTCACACTGTATTGTTCACTGTCTTCTATTCTTGTATCACCTTATTTCCTTAATCCTTCTTTCTAGGGAGACTAGTTCCCTGCCCTAGGGACTTTGGACTTGATCCTATAAATTGCATTGGCTAATAATATAAACATGCACATGACATTTTTCTGTGACTCAATAAATGCTTCTAGGGGCATCCTGGTTTCTGTTGGCCTCATCTAAACTACAGCCATAAGTACAGGATATTTCTCTACACTATAGGCATAAGTACAAGAAATTTCAGAAAATGTCTCCATCTTCAGCTTATTTTCTAGAGTGAGAAGACACAAGGACATAAGGTGTATGTTGAAAAACTGAGCTCAACTTAGTTTGGCAGAATGTAGGAAGAGCTTAGACTGAACTATAGCCAACATGTAAAGTGAGAATACAATATATATTTGCTATTTTAAGTCACTGAGATTTTGAGTTTGTTCAAGAGTTAAAACCTCATGAAAGCTAATACATAGATAAGGGATCACATCTCTAGAAAAAAATTCTGCTACTCAATGAGAAAAATAAAAATAACCCAATTAAAATATATGTAAGAGATGATCAAAAAAATCAATAAGTATGAAACAAGTTGTTCAAAACGGAACTTAAATGCAAGTTAAAATTAAAAAAGAGATATTACTACATGCTTACCACATGGCCAAAATGAAAGAGAAAACCTGAGAATATTAAATGCTGAGGAGGATGTAGAACAACTCTAATGTAAGATGTTGGTGGCATAAGAAACTGTATCATTTCAGAAACAACTTGATGATACCCATACATAATGTAGACACAGATATACCCATAGCTCCATGATCCCAACAATTTTATCACTGGGAAAATATCCAGTAGAAATGAGTAATAATAAATGTATAATAAATATATTTATAAGGTTATTAGTAGTAGCATCATTTGTAATAGCTTCATAATGGAAACAATCCAAAGATTCTTCTGTCCAGGCTGGGTATATCAATTGTGGTACTATTTATTCAAGAAAATACTATTACAGAAATAAAGATAAACCACTGCCAAGCACATCAACATCAATGAATCTCACAGATAGAATTTTGAGCAATAGGAACCACACACCACAGAATATATCTTATATTTTACTTTCTATAATTGCAAACTGATTTTGGAGTACAGAAGTCAGATTAGTGGTTATCTTTGGGAACTGAGATCTGGAAAGGAACATAAAAAGTATTCTGTGGTGCTTATAATAGTCTATATTATGATTTAAATTATGGTTGTGTATACATATTTACTTTATGAAAACTCAACTGTATAATTTGTCACTTTACTATATATAATTGTTTGAAAAAATATCTACATAAAAAGAATTGTGGGATCTATTTACTGAGTATCTGGAAAGTGAATATATATGTGCACAAACACAGTCATACACAATCACTGAAAATTAAATCAGAAATTAAAATGAAACAAAAATATTTTAGGTGATAGTATACATGACTTCAGCTTAAGTAATTTTATTTAATCCTGCAGTAAAAATTGAAGATGGTTTTTTGCCTTCATATAAAATCCTATCAGGCAGAAAAGTAAAAACATAAATAATTTATAATGACTTCTATTTTACACTCAAATTTTATATTCAAAGAAAAATATTCAATACTAATAGATCTCAGGTAATAATAACAATTGTATACAATTATTCTCAAAATATATTTCTATTAAATGTAGAGTCAAAAGATAAGAACCACTTTTAAACATAAAGGATTAGAATGTAAGATCCACAAGGACAGGTATTTCATAATTTGTTTTCACTGTTCGATGCCAAATTCCTAGAAATAAGCCTTGTTTGTGGCAATACTCTATTTACTGAATTAACATAATTACATTATTTGTCTATTTAACATGAATAAATACTGTAGTTTCATTGTATACTTCAATATGTATTTATATTCCTATGTTTATTAAATTTCCAGTTATAAGAATGACTTACAAGATAAAAATTCCCTGCTCAAAGAAAAGTGTTTCTAAACATATTGTAGTTTTCCAAGAACTTACAATTTGATTGTAGTTTTGATATGGGTTAAGAAACAAGCAAAATGGGGTGCTTAACCAAACTTACAAAGGGTGTCAGGGGACCTTTAAAAGCCAGTCACACACCAGGTTCATCCCAGTCCATGCATGCAGTAGCAAGACCACATAACTCTTAAGAGGGAGGCAAAAACAAATTTACTCATTAAGAGGACAAGGCAAACAAAAGTTACTGAGGGTAAAGGAACCCCCTTGGTAACCTTACCACACAGTCCAATCTCTAGTCTGAAGGGCACATGGCTGCAGCAGCCATATGTGTCCTCAAAATAGTGGCTGCCCCATCTCAAGCCAGATGAAGTAGCTAAGATGGCGCCACCATTCCTTCTTCAAAGACACAGTTCCACTCACCCCAAGACAGAAGAAGCCAAGATGGCGTTGTCATCCTTCTTCAAAAGCGGGAGTTCAAATTCAACTAAGAAAACCAGGATGGCACCGTCAATTCTTTTCCAAAAGATACAGCTCCAGCCATCTTTCAGCTCCAACTCTAAAGTGTCTCAGAATTAGCAAAACTCACTGGATACAACAACAGCAACCACTTCAGATGGCTCATGATGAAAACAGCAGCACAGCAAGCCTCTTCAGATCTCCATACAATTTTTAAACTTTGCATTTTTAAAGTTAAACCAAGTTCTCAAGTACCACATTTCCAAGTCAGCTTACATGAGTCACAAGTTTCTCCAACATGCTTCTCCAGGCTCCGCAGTCTGGGCCTAGACTAGAACCTGTACCTACCTGCTCCTCTACCTGAAAGCTGATTCCTCCTACTCCTCTGCTCTCTCTTGTTCTATTCTCTCTCCTTTCCATGTGTTTGTCCCGATCTCCTCCCTAATCTCCTGATACTAATACTATCAGGAGGAGACTTGGCTTCCCTTCTCCAAGTCTCCACCCACCAGGACAACAATGGTTGCCATTTTAATGCAGCACCATTAGTACTGGGGGCCACAGTTCCCCAATTTCATCACAGCCTCCCTAACAGTTTGGTGTCAGGAAAACTTACCTCAAATCCAAAAAAATTTTAAAGTACTGAGTATGAGAGCATTACTGAGTAGGGACTGTAATGAAACACTGAATGAAATTAAGGGCCAGTATGTTTGGCAAGGACTCTGAGTGCTGAAGTCAAAGCGGAGAACAACGTTAGTGAGACTCTGTTGACATAGAGTCAAAGAAAAAGTTGAGTCATCTTGGTAAAAGTAGATTGTGATTCTGCTGGCTTGGGTTGGACCTGAGAAACTGCATTTCTAATCAGCTCCTAACTGGCACCAAGGCTGTTGGTCTGTGGATGTACTCTGAGTACGGAAGATCTAGAATGGATAAAGAGAACATTATAAATTTGTTATGATGGAAAAGTGCAAAGTTTTGGAGAAGGAAGAATACAGGGAGATAATGACATTGATGAAAATCATAACAAAAATATAACCATTTATTGATTTTTTACATCAACTATTGCCAACTTTTGTCCCAATTACAGAAGTAACCAAGTCAAGAATACCAATGTCAAACCCCCCCCCGCCCCACCACTGCAAAACAAAGCCAAAAATAAAACAGGATTAAAGGGAGATGAGGATTTAAGGCAAAATAAATCAGAGAGAACCAAGAAAATCATGAAGAAACAATGCTCAGTGACAACTTTTGGGATAAGCTTTGAAATCCTCTATCAGTATCAAAATGTTGATGATGGAGGTTGCAAGGATAAGCTGGAAATGCTTTGAAGCAAACAGATCACTTGAGCGATCCTGAATTTTCTACCATTATAGTCAAAAATTCCAAGTCACTTACTGGTTGCACAAATGAAAGTGTAGAACCTGTGTTCTTCTCTTTAGCTTTTTTGTTTTTGTTGCCCCTTAGTAAGTTTGTCCCTGGTTTGTGGTTGCTCAGTGTAACAGTTCAAGTCACACTGTGAACCTGAAATTGGCAAGAATGCCACACAGCATATTTAATTACCTGCAAATTGAGCACTGAATACCAGCCTGCACCTTATAAGACAGATTACTTTGAGGTTTATGATTAGTATTAAAATGTGTAGAAATTTGACTACAAAAAGAATGAAAATCTCTCCTAGATCTGGTTGTGAGTAACATGGCAGAATGTTAGTACATTAGGAGAGTAAGTTACTACTCTAGTCTCAAGTCGAGTAGAATGCTGGTAGTACAGCTATCTTAGGAGAGATGAATGACCTGCCTTGTCAACGCTATTCAAAGGTCAGTGTCCTTAGGGAAAGAGGATCTAAGGCCAGATGCTTGTAGGATATGTTCCCGGCCTCTGTTCAATTTTCTATTGCCAATATATGAATTTTCAACATGTGTTTATACAGCTGCTTAAGTCACAACTGCTTTGTGCTGGAAAACAGAAACTTTTGGCAGAAAAAATTCTTTCAGACTTAGAAAATAAACAAGATATTCAGGTTTTGTTAATCTGCTTTATAAAAACAAAAAATCAATAAAGTTGGCTAATGCAAACTTACCCTCTTCAACTTAAAACACTGCTAGTGTCAGATGCGTAAAACTTTCAGATAAAGAGGAAAGAAGGGCAATGAGGAATATATTTATCTTTTCTTTTTTATTTAGACAATTAGAAAGAATTTTTACTCATTTCTATTGCAAAGAAATACATTATCACTGAAGGAACTTTATAAAATACCAGTAAGTAGAAGAGATAGTAACCACTCATAGTTCCAGAACTCAATTAATATTTTGGGAGTGTTTTTCCAATTTCTTTTCTATGCACATTTTGCTACTTTGATCTGGCTACTATGTCTATATTAGTGTGAACTATGCTTTTGGAAGTTAATGTTATACCAATTTTAACAGATGAAATCTTTTCAGGGTATTTCTTATGTTGAAATTATCAAGGATTTCACCCTTGGAAGTTAAGAGGATTCAAATAAATGCATAGTTCTATAAAGCAAGATATATAGTTGAAGAAACAGCTTTTTCTTTAGTGTTTTAAGAATTTGTAATGTGGCATAAAACCTTTAAAGTTTTGTCTGTATAGCTATTTGACTTTTAAAGAGAGACTGTATTTTGGAGAGTAAAGATTTTGTGTGTTTGTGTATTGAATAATCTGCATTGGTGTAGAAATCCACCTGCAAAATTCCAGTCAATAAGGTAAATACAGAGTTTAAGATAGAAAAAAGGAATGGGATAATGTTTTCCCACAGGTAGACCATCATCAAACCTTACTAATCAGTTGTTGTCGCTTAATATTAATATTTTAGGATCTCTAGTGATTTTTTCTTGAATTTTTTTATTTACTCATTTATTTATTATTTTTAATTGAGGTAACACTGGTTTACAACTCTGTATATGATTTAGAGGCACAAGGGTCATACCTCCTCAGATGCCAGTGACACACTATATCTACCACCAATCCAAATTTGAGTTCTAGATTATTAAGAGGTACTATACATAAAGTAAAATGGGTTCATTTTTTATATACAGGTTGATGACATTTGACAAATTTCTGCAGTCACTTAAACACTATTACAATCAAATTATTCTATCCCTGAGGTGCAAGCTCCTGCTGGGAAGACTTGGGTGTTTGAAACCTAGACTAGATACAGTAAGCACCATATATAAGTATAATTTAAGCAATGGTCTCAGGTAGGGGTTGGACAGGTATTTTACATAACACAAAAACCAGTTGTGGAGAAAAGTCTCTCTGTGCGGGGGTTGCAGTTAGAAGTTTTCTGCTTCCAACGATTTCACCACAGGGCCTTCTCCCAAAGTCTTGAAATCCACCTGCTGTAATCAAGGATCACAGTCTGAAGCACACGGTTTCTACCTTGGACAAGTACTTTGCCAGCACTTTTCGAGATGGTCTACGGGTCTCTGGTGCCCCTAGAGCAGAAGTGTGGTGTGTATCTCCCTCTAGCATTGTTTTTTTTTTTTTTTTTAATAATTAAATAGTTTATTTATATATACATTTCACATCTTTGTGATCTCCGGGGCATCCAACCCTCCCTGACCATTCCCACCCTGTTCAGGTCCCTCAACCCCGAGTTGTCTGCTTTAATGTGGTTGTTGGCTTGTTTTGACTTTTCTTCATGGCTTTTTGTTTATCTTTCCCATGTCCCATATAATAGTGAAACCATTTGGTTTCTGTCTTTTTCTTTTTGATTTGTTTCTGTTAATATGATTTCTTCTAGGTACATCTATATTACCATAAATTTGTCAAATTTGTCATTTTTAATTGATAAGTAATATTCCATTGTGTATATATGTATGTAATCCCCTCTCTATTGCACTCTTCAGGTATTAGTGTCCCCCCCAAATGAACACACGCCCTTCAATAACACACACCCTTCAATAACACACACACACACACACACACACACACACACACACACACACAGAAAAGACTCTTTATTGTAACTGATCCTTTCTCCCTTGGGTTGTGGTGCCCCTGTGGTGTTCCAGTGAACTTTAGTTTTTCCTACTCTCTCTGGTGTTGCTTTTCCTTGTGAAAATGTGGATACTTCAGTTGTCTAGTCTTTATTGACAGATGTTTATAAATTTTATTTTGTTGCTTATTTGGGAAGGAGGTGAACATACCATCTTTACTATTTCACCACCTACCAACTTTTCTTTAATTCTTTATTAAAATAGTTCTTTACTAAAATAATTGATCTAAAAAAAAACTTTGCTTGTTAAAGTATTTTTGAAAATTGTTTAATTGACATAAAACACCCAAACATTCAAGAATACAATCAGCAGGTTTTGAAATATGGTGCACATGAAGCTATTACAATTAAGATAGTCAACACATGCATAAGAACCATTGCCTCAGGCTTCTCTGCCTGCACACCATGCTCTCTTCTTATCTTCCCAGTGGTGTCACCAAGGAATTACCAACCTGCTTGCATAAATCTAGAGCATTGGATTCTCTCATTTTAGCAGTTGCTTTAGTTTATAAAATAAATCTTCAATTTTTCATAGTTTATCCTATATACTAGAGACTATTAGTATATATAGTAATATAATATTATAGAACAATAGTACACTTTATTTTCTACCTTCTAGGACTTTATTCTATTGATGGAAACCAAGAGTAAAAAATTTAGGATGGAGTTTCCGTAACACCAGAATAGGAAATGGGGTAGAGATGATTAACATAGTCATTAAATCAGCTATAGAAATGAATAATCCTTAGGTGCCAACTAATACAGCAAGTATCAGACTGCCACAGAAAGTATGGGGTGCAGACCAGAGGTGGGGATACAGAGATTGGGGGTCATTGTAGAGACTCACTGGTCCATTCAAATCCATCCACCTAGTAACACCTTAAAAGTAATTTATCCAACAATGGTTAACAAATCCACAGAATGAACCTCTTCCAAAGAGAATAATATATTGTTGCAATTTCTGCAAAAGGCAGCTCTCCTCCCAAGATTGCTCACCTGTCACAACGCAGGTGTTTTTTTTTGTTTTTTTGTTTTTTTTTTTTTTTTTTTAACAAGCCTGTCCTTTCAGGGCAGCTCTTTCTGGCTGGTGTATTTGTGCAAGCATCCTTTCCTTTCCCTTCCCTTTTCTTATATAGTAAACCTGCCCCTTTTCACACAACTAAACATCTCTGTCTCAGGGGCAAACTCTCCACCTGCTATATAAGGAGCTATGGTGAAACTTTTCTCAGAGGTATCCCAAGGAATCTGCTCTCTGAACCCAACATCTCCCCAAATTGGCATCATTACCACATATTTCACATATCTGACAGATTATAAATTCCACAATGTGCTATTATTATCTTTGTTGACAAAGTTAACCATATTTTACTTTTGCCTCAAATTTTCAGTGAGTTGAAAATATACATTTTAAAATCAGTAACAGTCTGCCTACAAATAATAATATAATGTCACTTTCTATGAGGCAGAAGAAACAGTTGTATACTTGGAATTCCATTCTCTTATCTTCTGTGCAATTAAAAATATTAGCTCTATATATCTTATATGACAATATTTTGACTATTTTCTTTAGATATTATGTTTTAGGATGAATAAAAGACTAAAAATTTTTACCTTCATTTCAACCATTTTTAGGCAGTCTGTTCTTTATGTATATTTGAGTTTATCTGATAATCCTATTTCTTTTGCTTGAAGAATTTCCCTTAGTATTTCTTACAATGTAGGTCTTTTAGAAATTGATTCTCCCTATTTTTGTTTGTCTGAAAAAGATCTATACTTTTCCCTTCAGTTTTAATTGTTTTCAATGGGTGTAGGATTCTTGTCTGACTTTTATCCACTCAGTATTTCCAAGATGTCATATAATTTCTTGTGGCTTGCTTTCTCTCAAATTAGAAGTGTGCTGTAATTCTCATCTTCAGGGTTTTTTCCCTCCTTACTCTACCTACTCTGTAAGGGAATATTGATATTGCCTGTTTTTCAGTGCTTCCTGGCCTGGAGTTGGGGGCAAGGATGAATCTCTACACAAGCCCTGTCTCAGTTTTGGGCATGCCAACTGTTTTGGGGTCTCTTGCTGGAGTCTTTCTTGGTAACCCTGTTTCTCTTCCATGTGGAAGATGAATATTACCTTGTGGGTCTTGTATGTCTTTCCAGTCCCCTTCCACCTTGGGGGCAAGACTTAAAAAAATATCACTTCTATAGGGATATAGGAACTTTTACATTTCTTCAGACTCGATGGGTCTGGTGTGCTCTGGGAGTAACAGGTTTGCTATCTTTTTGTTTGCTGGCTTAAAAGTAATCCATGTGGTGGAAAGTTTCCATAAGGCCTTGAAATTTTTCCAAAATATTGGTTGCTTTCCTCTCCTCGTTTATACTGTGAAGAGAGGATTTTTCTGGTCTCCTATTCTGCTTAAACATAACAACACTCTGAATCTTGTAGAAAGAACCTGCAAGTGTATTCCTATTGACTCTACAATTCCCAGAGATTTTATACTCTCCTTCTAGTTAATATTGAGCCCTTAGTGATCAGCTAAATGTTTTAGTTGGAATCTTGTTTACTCACATGGTGCTCACCATCATTTCCCCACATATTCTGAGCCCTGCTCACTTCCCTTTCTCTCTCTCTTTTTTTTTTTTTTTTTTTTTGAGACTAGGTCTTGCTATTTTTACCTGTGGAACCGCAGGCTCTCGTTGCCCTGGGTACCACAGACTCAAGCAATCCCCAGTCTCAGCTTCCCGGGTAACTGGGATGACAGGCGCACGCCACCACACCCAGCTATTTTTTTGGAACTAGGTCTCGCTACCGGCCTCAGGCGGGACTCGAACCGCGATCCCTAGCCCCGGCTGCTTCATAGGCTGAAGCTCACAAGCACGAGCCACCGTGCCTGGCCTACTTCCCTTTCTCTTTGACGAAGACTGAATTTCCTTAGATTTCAGGATACTTGCTTGCTTTGTGATATTATAAGAAAAGTGACTTTTTTTTTCTGATTTATACAGATTTTTGTTATGGTTAGGGTGGGAGTGATATTCTTTCAACACTTTTAATACATTCTATAGATAAATGTCTTTAAGGTATTAAAATATTTTGCATTTGGGATATATATATGAGATATCATTTTTTTTCTGTAGAAATTAAGCACTTGGCTCATTGGTTCTAGTCCATGAGCTGCTCTGAAGCTCCTTTTTGGAAAAGAAGTTCATGATTTTCTAAGACATGCATTATATTAATACTTTGGAGTGGTGGGAATGAGAAGACTTTTACTAACCTGTATTCAATCATTGTGGCAAGCTGGAAGCATCTGAGAAAATAGCTGAAGAACAATTTATAGGCACAGAAACAATAGGATTTTGGGGATACTATTATTTCTTGTTTGTGAAAGACTGGGCATTGAAATCCTGTTACAAAATGTAATAAAATATGTCATTGGGAATGAAATGGCAACGTTACCTATATATACACTAATCTAACAAATAAAGATATTTGCTAATGATGCCAATGAAGTAGCTATTTTACAATTAGTTGAAGAAATAAAATTATTAAAATAAACAATTTACATCTTACACCAGTAAGAATGGCCCATATTAAGAAAAAAAAAAAAAACAACAAAACAGGCAACAACAGGTGCTGGTGTGAATGTGGAGAGAAAGGAACATGCTTGCACTGCTGGTGGGATTGCAAACTGTTCCAGCCACTATGGAGTGTGAAGGACACTCAAACTACCAAAAATGGAACTACCATTTGATCCAGCAATCCCATTTTTAGGAGTTTACCCAAAAGACAAAAAAAAAAAAAAAAAAAAAAAAAAAAAACAAAAAAACCCACTAATTCATAAGGACATCTGTACTTGGATGTTTATTGCAACACTGTTTATAAGAGCCAGCATATCGAAACAATCCAAAATGCTCAAAAACATACAAATAGATCAGGAAGTTTTGGTATATGCACAAAATGGAATATTACCCAGCAATTAAAAGTGCCAAATTTGAGGCATGTGTGATCCTATGGATGGACCTAGTAGAAATAAACCAGAGAGAAAAGAGAATTATGGGATGATCTCACTTATATGTGGTGCAAAGGGAAAACAAACCAACAAAAGGATGAATAAAATTTAAAACTGTCAACAGAACTGAAGCATAGAGCAAGAGAGGGGGAGGGAGGTAAAATTGGAGGAAGGAAGGGCAGAAGAGATTAAGAAGATGGTTCATGTGGGACAAGGTGTTGGCACAACCTGGAGAGTATAATGATGTAATTATATGTGTGTAATCAAATAAAATAATAAAATAAAACAAACAATTTTCTCTTGGAAGTAATCATAGAATATGCGTTCTATATTAGTACTTTAGTGGATAAAATATTCTGAACAGTTTAAATGTGTTAGTCCAGATATGCAAAAAAATGGACCAAGACAAATACCTCACACCCTGTACAAAAACCAACTCAAAATGGATGAAAGACTTAAATGTCAGACCTGAATGAAACCCTAAAATACATAGAAGAAAACCTGGGTAAACCATCCATGAATTACAATTCAGAAATCCCTTTCTGGAAACATCTACAGATGGCAAAAAAAAAAAAAATGAAGAAAAACATAAACAGATGGGCCTACATCAAACTAAAAAGCTTCTGCACAGCAAAAGAGACAACAGAGAAAACAAAAAGAAGCCCAACAGAATGGGAAAAAAAATTTGCCCTCCACAAGAGTGAAAAGGGTTTACTAACAAAGATCCACAAGGAACTCACACAATTAATCAAAAACAAAACAAAAAGCCCAATCAAGAAATGGGGAGAAGAACTAAAAAGACACTTCTCCTAAGAGGAAATACATATGGCCAACAGGCACATGAAAACATGCTCAGCATCTCTAGCAATCAGGGAAATGCAAATCAAAACCACAATGAGATACCACCTTATACCAGTAAGAATGTCCTACATCAAAAAAAACAGGCAACAAGAAGTGCTAGCATGGATATGGAGAGAAAGGAACATGTTACACAGCTGATGGGAATGTAAACTGGTCCAGCTACTATGGAAAGCAGTTGGAGGACCCTCAAACTAATGAAAATGGAACTACCATTTGACCCAGCAATTGCTCTTCTGGGAATCTACCCAAAGGAGACCTCAATGTGAGTACAAAGGGACACCTGTGCTCGGATGTTTACTGCAGCACAATTTATAATTGCAAGAATATGGAAAATTGTCTCAAAACAGACAAGTGGATGAAAAGGATGTGGTATATATATACAATGAAATACTACTTATCAATTAAAAATGATAAATTTGATGAATTTATGATAACATGGACACACCTGGAAGAAATCATATTAGCAGAAACAAGTCAAAAAGAAAAAGACAGAAACCAAATGGTTTTATTAATATATGGAATATAGAAAAAAGCAAACAAAAGGTCAGGAGGAAAAGTCAAAACAAACTAACAACCAAACTGAAGTACACAGCTCGGTGGTGGGGGGGTGCGAGAGGGAGCTGTCAGTGAAGGGAGGTGGTGGGTGATCCCCAGGGACTACAATGATGTGAAATATATATATATATAACTTAAATAATAAATACAAAAATGTGTTAGTTCACAATGGTGATACATTTGGAAAAGTTTTCTATAAAGTGTCAGCAAATTTATCTGTTAAGTTCTATAAGAAGTGTTATTATTTTTAATTATAGTAGGTTAATAGAATAGTGTATAAATTATTTGATAAGATTTCCTCACAGATCATTAGTGCAATATGACCAATGTGCATTTATCCCACCTTTGCAGAAAAAAAATGCATTAATTTAGCTTTAACAGTGCTTCTAATACTCTAAAGTTTTGAAGATGAAGCACTAATGAAGTTACATTATTTTAATCTTTTTTGAAAGTATATCCTTGACTTACAATAATGTAAGACAATAGAAATCACAGGGGAAATAAGCTGTGCATTAATATAAATATATGTGTGATGGAAATTAACTTCTAAGTACTAAAAGAGAATTATAATTGGCATCAGAATTCCCCTTTTTTCCATTTTGTGGCTTTTAAACCCCACAAGGAACTCATTTTAAAAGTACACCAACTTCCTTCAAAGAATAACCATAAACTCTAATAATGTTTTTATTTTGGGGGGAGAAAAAGTAACCTGCCTCCTCTTCCTTTCATTTTCTCAGTTCTTGAGTATGTGAGTGAAGACTCATATTTTAATGTTATTAAGCCAAATAAGACAGTAAATTGAACTTTGTTTAAATGTATTGTGGTTTTTATTAAACTTGATATTTTTGAGGCTGTCATTAATATTTTTTTAATAATCAAATTATTTATATATAAATTTCACATCTTTCTAATCCCTGGGATTCACTGCCCCACACTCCCTGACCATTCCCACTCTGTCCTGCCTCCACCCCAAGTTGTGTACTTCAATTTGGTTGTTAGCTTGTTTTGACTTTTCTTCATAGCTTTTTGTTTATCTTTTCCATGTCCCATAAAATAGTGTAACCATTTAGTATCTGTCTTTATCTTTTGACTTGTTTCTGCTAATATGATTTCTACTAGGTGTGTCATGTTATCATAAATTCATCTAATTTGTCATTTTTAATTGATGAGTAATATTCCATAGTGTATATACCACATCTTTTTCATCCATTCATTTGTTTTAGGACATTTGGGTTATCTCCATGTCCTTGCAATTATAAATAGTTGCAATAAACATCCGGGCACAAGTGTCCCTTTGTACCCACATTGAGGTTTCCTTTGGGTAGATTTCCAGAAGAGTGATTGCTGGGTCAAATGGTAGTTCCATTTTCATTAGTTTCAGGGTCCTCCACACTGTTTTTCATAGTGGCTGGACCAGTTTACATTCCCACCAGCAGTGTAAGAGTGTTCCTCTCTCTCCACATCCACGCCAGCACTTGTTGTTGCCTGTTTTTTTGATGTGGGCCATTCTCACTGGTGGTATCTCATTGTGGTTTTGATTTGGATTTCTCTGATTACTAGTGACGCTGAGCATGTTTTCATGTGCCTGTTGGCCATATGTATTTCCTCTTTGGAGAAGTGTCTTTTTAGTTCTTCTCCCCATTTCTTGATTGGGCTTTTTGTTTTGTTTTTGATTAATTGTGTGAGTTCCTTGTGGATCTTTGTTAGTAAACCCTTTTCACTCTTGTGGAGGGCAAATTTTTTTTCCCATTCTGTTGGGCTTCTTTTTGTTTTCTCTGTTGTCTCTTTTGCTGTGCAGAAGCTTTTTAGTTTGATGTAGTCCCATCTATTTTTGTTTTCCTTCATTTTTTTTTTTTTTTTTTTTTTTTTTTTTTTTTTTTTTTTTTTTTTTTTTTTTTTTTTTTTTTTTTTTTTTTTTTTTTTTTTTTTTTTTTTTTTTGCTATCTGTAATGTTTCCAGAAAGGGATTTCTGAATTGTAATTCATGGATGGTTTTACCCAGGTTTTCTTCTATGTATTTTGTGGTTTCAGGTCTGACATTTAAGTCTTTCATCCATTTTGAGTTGGTTTTTGTACATGGTGTGTGGATGTTGTCTTGGTCCATTTTTTTTTGCAGGTGTTAGTCCAATTTTCCCAGTACCATTTATTGAAGGGATTATCTTTGTTCCAATGTAAGGTTTTCACTTCTTTGTCAAAGATTAGTTGACTATATATGTGTGGTTGCAGGGCACTCAATTCTGTTCCATTGGTCCGATTGTCTGTTGTTGTACCAGTACCATGCTGTTTTAATTATTATGGCTTTGTAGTATAACTTAAAGTCTGGAATAGTTAGGCCTCCATTCTCTCTTTTTTTGGCTAGGAGACTTTTTGATATTTGAGGCCTTTTGTTATTCCATGTGAACTTCTGTAATTTTTTTTTCTATCTCTTTAAAGAATGTCATTTGAATTTTTATAGGGATTGC
This sequence comes from Uropsilus gracilis, assembly GCA_004024945.1. Classification (NCBI taxonomy): domain Eukaryota; kingdom Metazoa; phylum Chordata; class Mammalia; order Eulipotyphla; family Talpidae; genus Uropsilus; species Uropsilus gracilis. The sequence goes on along the minus strand of PVHY01009415.1, from coordinate 8,945 downwards.
ATTGAATCTGTAGATTACTTTTGGAAGGATGATTATTTTAAATAGTTGAATGAATTGTATTTATCATAAATTAGGCTGAAGGACTAATTATGCATTTTTATGGGGGATGTAATTAAAATGTGAAATCAAACAAAAACAGCAACCAGCACTTCTGCAAACCACATAGCAAGAGTGAAAGGGAGGAAGGGCAAAATGGGAGTGATGAACACATGTGAAACTAATGACTGTTCACAGGGATATGGTGGCAGGAGAGCTATAGGGACTACAATGATGTAAAAAAAATTAAATAAATAAATAAAATTAATTATATTCAAAAAATGACAGAGTTCTTAGCCTGAGTGGACTGTGAGATGATTCTACAAACAAAAATTTATCAAATGACTAAATTGAAGTTCTCTTGTCTCTCAGATGCCAGCACTATCTCCCAACCACTATAATTACAAAAACAAACAAATAAAAAAACCACTTTCACAAATTTCCAATATGCCCTTGGGAGCAGTAATGCTCCACTGAGATCCACAGACTTAATTAAGGACAAAGGACTGGTGAGGAAAACAGCCTCACATTTCAAATTTAAAAAGCACATGTATCAATGGCATCTGAGAACTGAGCAGAGCTTAGAAAGCTGATGTAAAGTCCACAGTGAGGAAACCACATAAACTTTTGTTCACCATGTGCATTTCTGACCCTTGACTTCTACTGGGCTTCTAGAATCCTGGCAACCAATATTGTATCCCCTGGACAGGGGTTTGTTGGATTTTCTCTGAGAGTCTCTTAGATTTTAGTTATCTAAGAATAATTAAAGATAGGGACCTCAGGGGTAAGAGATAAATGACACAGCCAAATGACCTTCTCATGAAATTCACTGTGACTTTTACAAGCCCACTTCTGGGTTCAGACCATCAAATCCATCTATTGAGCTTTATGACTAGCTTTGAGTGGAAAATCAAGGATCACTAGACCTCTGAGGCAAGTCTTGAATGTAAAATATAGACTCTAATAAATTAAAAAATGCCACCTGAGAGAAAGAGAACTAGGCTGGAGTTTCCTCAGAAAAATAAAATACTACATACTTGAAGTAAATAAGGATAGATTGTTATAAAATGGAACATTAGAGACAAAGTTAAAGAAACGTTAAAAAATTAACAGAAGTGAAAAAAAATTAGAAACCTTGTTGTAGAAATCTCCAAGAAAATAGACCTAAAATACAAAAAGAAAAACAATATGGATAAAAGGTAAAGAAATCTTACCTCTTTGGAAGTACCAGAAAGTGAAACCAAAGTGGGTAAAGAGCAAAACATCCATTTTATCACTTAAGATAAAGTCCTTTAACCAAAATCTTTTCTTGATTTACTTTGTGTTATACTCAAGGGTCTGATAAAGAGCTGCATTTTTCCTGAGACCTTTATTAAGGGATAGTGCCAATGCCAAGTTAGAGAAAGCCACTTCAGCTCCATATCTTCTCATTTATGGGAGAATTTGACAGAATTAAAATTTGAAATTGTCCTTTTAAAGCCTGAAGGACTAATCTGGAAGGATTTAAGTCATTGTAATTTGCTTAGAATTAAGTATATTGCAGTCACTAATTTGAACTATTCCATGCAAATCCCAAAGTATACCCGACTGTGAGAAGGGTAGGTCTCAAATATTGTGATTTCTGGAGGTTCCTCTCTGGGGTCATAGTTGAAACAGAAAGGGATCTAAATTGAAAATCAAGAAAATGTGGTAAATCCTCACAATGAAATACTATTCAGCAATAAAGAAAGATGAAAAGTTACCATTTATAGCAAATGAAGGAGTTCAAAGGATAAAGCAAGTCAGAATGACAAAGACAAATACTGGACATTACATAGTGGATGATTTGATAAAGGAAAATACTTATAAAAACTAGTAGGTACTAAAAAAATGAAGTGAGGTTTTTGAGGTGGTGCAGTATGGGAGGAGGAGAAAATGTCAAAGGTAGTGGGGAAAATTTAAAAGATAATAAAACTGGAAAAAATTCTTCTGGGGCATGGAAATAATCTTTTTTCTAAGTAAATAACCAGGAACTCATCCTTGCAGTTTTCCCCTGGATTGTTAGCTTATTATATAAAAACTTCTACAAAGGTATACAAATTAGGTGACATTTAATTTGTTAAAAAGAATTAAGTTATATTGAATTGGATATGCTCCAGAAATTCTAGGCTACCTGCAGTAGCCTTAGGTTATAAATGCAAAGATATTTCATTAGAATTTTGTCCTACAATCAGTGCAGCGTGCCTAAATAAACCAAGTAAAGCCGCACTATTAATAAGCATCAGCTTCAATCAGTGACACTTGAATTCCAATATTGGACTTTCTTGTCAGAAGTTTAACCTTTTAAAGATAAATTCATCATTTGGAATCTTCCTGTCAAGCTTAGGTCATAAATATAAACTTCCACAAAACTGGATTAAGGAAGGATATGAAGTGTTTTTTTTTACACACATTGAGATAAGATCATTTACAATAGTAAATGATAGGGAAAATGATGTGTTTTAAGAAAGCTGAACTTTAAATACAAAGGATGAAAAGTTTTATTTTTGTAATCAAACCATACAAACTTGAGTAATACAAGGTCACAATGTGTTAAGTGTGTCAGTCTGTCTGGATCTTTTCCTACATTTATTTTACATAATAATGATTCTGTTCTTGGATATGGAGTTGGAAAATTGAATCCTATTTGGGATAGAGAACCAAGCATACTATATCTACCTTTACACATTGGTGATTGCAGCTCTGGCCATTTTAGACAGTTCAGCAGCTCAGAGTACTTGGAAACTTTCCATCCATGTGGTATTTTGAGATTTTGGAAAGGAAGAAATTGTTAGTGTTTTCCAGTGAAATAGGGTTTGCTTTGTTCTTGTTCTACTTGTAGATATAACTATAGTTGGTCAGTCACACAAATTCTCTTGCAAAACAGATACCAGTTTTTCAGGAGAAATTGAAACAAATATTTAACTGCCAGTCAGGTATATTTGATCTTCAGAGTCACCAAAATCTCTAGCCTATCAAATCTCTCTGCTTGTGCTTTCCTTCCTGCATTTCAGCTTATATTCATTCTCTGTTTCTTTGGTGCTAAAGGGAATCCAACCTCACTAACTACTGAAGAATGAAGTGTTCAGTCTAGCATATGGGATACTATTCAGTTCAATATCAAATTATTTATTAGATCTGGTTTAGAATATGAAATATAGTAAAAGGTCATAAAATTGCTCTTTGTTCCCCCTTATAAACACAATTCATATGTTTAAAATTACTTCTAAAATGTGTGTCTTTCTTCTAGAATCATATATTGGGTGGTAAAGATTTTGACCTGTGTTCCTCTGTGAAAGGAATCTAATCATATAAGATATATAAACCTGAGTTCAAATTAAGTGAACACATTTCCCTTGAAACACTACTTAATGTTTCCTATCCACTTAAAATGTATCTTTCCCTTCTCATATTTCCTTTCTTTATTTCCTATTTTATTTCTTATTCCTTCCCTCAACTATTTTAAAGAACATTTTATATGCAAAGAACTAAGTAGACATAACTTTTATCCTTGAGGAACTTACAGAAAGGTAGGGAAATAAATGTGGAAAGATTGCTGGCATTCATGGAGATCTGACTCTGTGCTAGATATTGTATTATGATCATAGGTCATGTCATTTAAATCTCAGAATAACACTGTAGAGTAGGCTAATATTGGTTTCATTATAATAGAGGAAGAAATAGATCCCAATACATTAGATCTTTGACCTAGGTTTATGGAAATATGTTTTCTGACTCTAAAGCACAAGAATTTTGGCACTATGACTCATAATCTCCCCAAAGGCAGAAATGTAGATAATATCTTAAGAGTTGTACAGATCAAATCTCCTGGGAATGTAGAGAAGGGGTAGGAGTAGGTGGGAATTGTGGGATGTGGGAACAGAGATGGTTTGTAGAGTAGATAGCAATTAAACTGAGTCTTTGATGACATTAAGGTGAAAGGAGAAGGAGGGAGAGGGCAAGAGGGAGCAGGAGAGAGACACAGAGAGACTTTGGACACTGTTAAGTTCTATGAATCTGTAAGTCATCAAAAAAACCAGATTTCTGTATTTGAGAAAGTTGGTTTTTTCTTTGATGGAATTTGTAGAAATTTTTATCTGAGTCCTGGAAAACTCAAGTCTAGAGAGAAAAGGGGGTTGAGAGGAAAAGAGAGGGAGCGGGAGGGAGGGAGAGAGATCAAAGGTCATGCAGCAGAACCAGGGCCAGAATTAGTATTATTTTAATTCCAATAATTATATTTAATTGGCATTTATTTTATAGAGTACTTGGACTTTACTTAACCAGATTAATACTAATTGATCGCTTCAAAAAGTTAACCCAGAGAACTGCACCCAATGATTAGGTCCACAAATAGTGATTGATTTCTTTTCCTAAAATAAGCACATATTAGGGAAATTACTTGATTTGTAACTAACTAACCTTACTCAAAAATGGAAGCACATGATCAATTGTTGTCAAAGGAATGATTACCTATCTACTTCATATGAAAACTAATTCAGAATGTTTAAAAGACCAAACCAAACAAACAAAAAACATGGAAAAGAGATCCTTAGAGGTAATAATAAATATCTGAAGAAAGTGGTGGTCTTCACCTTGGTGAATAAAAGGGTAAGATAATATTGATGTGTCAAGTCTGGATTGCCATTTGGATGGAAAAAGGAGGTCTATTTCTACTTTTAGCTTTGTATGTGTTCAATGATAAGTTTCAAAATGCAGAAGTTGGTACTAGAAAATCAATTCACTTTATGCATTTGGAAAATCAAAGATATTTTTGGAATACAATTGGAATGCTGCATAGAATTTTGGAGGTTTATAACTTTAGTTTGGGGGTAATAAAGGGTATATAGGGTTATATGATGTACATGTCACAAGTATTACATAAAATTGATTTAATGTTGAACTCTAAAAAGGAAAAAAGTGAATTTTGTTGTCTTACTTGCTTTAGTCAATCACTAGTGTTTAATGAATTAAGTAAAATGAGTGCAACATAAGGTTTAAAGAAAATAAGCAATTTATATGAAATTTGGAGAGTTATGAATAATAAAAACGAGTGATAGCCATAATAGCTTTCATTGGAAAATAAGAATAGCTTATAGTTCATATCCAATAATCCATTAACAATTTCATTATTGTGCATTTACAGTATAAACAAAGTAAAACAAAACAAAATACTCTAGCAAATCTATGTTCCCATCACACAGATGGAAACAATTATTGACCATTAACAACTGTTAACTGGTTTCCGACTTTCTTCTATTTATTTCCCTCTCTAGCTTTTATTTTTGCTATAATCCTTTAAGGGAAATCTCAGATATCATTTTATTTCTCTAAATACTTAGCTATAAATTATTGCTACAATGAGAGATTTTTTTAAATGGAGCCACAATACCTTTATCATATCTAACAAAATTAACAATCTTTTATTATCAGCTAATATGTAGTTCATACTTAAATTCTTCAGTTGTTTCAAAGCTATCTTTTTTTTAATAGTTGGTTAGTTCAATAAGAGATCCAAACATGGTCTAAGCAAGTACACTTTAATTTGTTTATATGACTCTTATATTTCTTTTAATCTACTATAGACTCTCTTTGCAAGGAATATTATAGATTTTAGATTTGCTTGATTATTTCTTTGACTTATGACATATCGCATCTCTTTATGCCCTACTTTCCATTAATGGTAGCTATGCGTAGAAGTTTGCTTATACTCAAGATGATTCATTAAAAGATTTAGCAATCCTTACAAAAGTCTAGCCATGGTATAGAAATACTTAGTGTCTCAGGTAAGTGAAACCTAAAATTTTTACATGCAATGAATGTGAGGTATGTTTTACATAGAATAAATCGGACACATCTCAAGTATTTTATTTCATGAGTTTTAATAATTCCTCACATTTCCCCAACACCCACTACAAGAGACAGCGCATTTTCATCACCCCAGAAGTTCCTTTTGGCCCCTATGCAATTGTCCTTCCTTCTAGAGATGACTACTTTCTTATTTCATTCCTTACAAAGATTTCATTCTTTTTGGATTTTATAAGCGGTTTCTTCTCATCAAAAACGTTTTTGAGATTCATTTATAGTCTTGAATAAATTAGTAGTTCTTATCTTTCTGTTGCTGAGTAGCATTCTTTTATATGACTGTGCCTCAATTTGTTTATTGATTTTGTAATTAATTTTGTTTATTGATTGGATTGTTTTCAGGTTTTAGTTACCATCAAGATAGCTTCTTAAACTTTCCTTTTGCAGCTTTACTAATGTATAATTAGCAAATAAGATTGTCATATATTTAAAATTCACAATTTGATGATTTGATATATGTCTACATTGTGAAAGGATTCCCACCAGTGAGTTAATTAGTACATCCATCAGCTCTTATATTTACCCTTCCTTTTTGGAGGAACAGTTAAATTCTCCTCTTTTAGTGAAATTTTATTATACAATCGAGTAAACATTCTTTTTGTGGGCATATGATTTCATCTTTCTCAGGTAAAATCCCATATATGTACTCTGAGATGTCTTTCTGGAATGTAAGAAAATTTTGCCTGTTCTACGGTTGTAAAGAAGGTTTGTATCTTCTGGAAGGTTTACAGTTTCAACTTGTGTTCAATCTATAATCCAGTTTTGAGTTGCTGGGGATATAATATGAAATAGAAAACAAGTGTCTTTTTAGTCCCAGACAGCTGTTTGGTCTTTCCAGGATCATCTGCTAAAAAAAAAAAAAAAAAAAACAACTTGGAATTCTCTAAAGACTTTTATATATTTGTTAACAATTGCTTGTTTACATGTAAGTCTATTTTGAAAATATTTTCTCCTATTCAGTTGGGTGTCTTCACAATAGACTGATGTTATTATTTATTTTCTGAGATGGTATTGGTTTACAATGCTGTGTTTTTGATGTATAGGTTCTCCCCATTCAGGTGAATAAGTCAATTTTTAAAAAAATCTCAATTTTACATTTTGTAAATGCATTAAGTTTAGTTATTTACTACTTTTCTGACATAGATGGCTTTTGTTTGCCTTCTTGCCTTATTGCACTGACTTTCCCAAATTCACCTTCCCTCCATGTCTCCCTTTCTATATATTTCAGTTCAGTTATCAGTTTGTTAATTTTAACTTTTTTGGCTTTTTTCTTTCTTTTCTATACCATGCATGCAAATGAGACCATATTATATTATCTTTTTCTTTTTGACTTATTTCTGCTAGCTTAATTTTCTTCTAGCTCTATCCATGTTGCCGCAAATGACTTGAGTTTGTCTTGTTGATTGCCGAATAATACTTCATTGTGTAAATACACCACATTTTTTAAAGCCATTTGTCAGTTTTTGGGCATTTGGGTTGCTTCCATGTCCTGGCTATTATAAACAGGGCAACACCAATTTATATTCCTACCAGCAGTGTTAAAGAATGCCCTTCACTTTCTCTCCATCACTTGCGATTTTCATTTTCTTAATAAGAGGTTAATTTTCTTCGTGTATCTGTTGATCATCTGTATTTCTTTGGAAAAGTGTCTATTTAGATCTTTTTTTAAAGATTGGGTTTTTTTTTATTGTTGTGGTGCATGAGTTTCCTTTTTATATATTTACATATTTTGTTGACTATGATTTACAAATATCTCCTCTTGTTCAATAAGCTGTCTTATTGTTTTGATGATAGTTTATAATAGTTATCCTTTATTAGACTGACAATATATTTTCATTTCTAATTTTCTGGAAATTTTACCAGATGTATTTTCTGAATTTTTATCACATGATTTCCTTTTTTCTTATGTTATTGTGATTAATTATACTGATTAATTTTTTAGTTACTGAACCAACTTTGCATTCTTGGTATACATACCACTGATTATGAGATGTATTTTCCAACTTATATGTTGTTGGGTTTGATCTATTAATATATCATTGAAGATTTTTCCATATATTTATTAATTATTTAAATCTGTAACCTTGTTTCCTTTTAAGCATCTTTTTTGGGTTATACTGTTGTCATGTTTGTAATTAGGGTTGTTGGGGCCCAATAAAATAAAGTGAGAAATGTTTCCTTCCTTTTCTATTTTGTAAAACAATTATGTGATTTTGATATTATTTTTTCTGAAATGCTTAGTAGCATTTTCTAGTTGAATCATTTGAGCCTTAAGTTTGTGAATTAAAATTTTAATTCAAATTATTTCCTCTATCAAATATAGGTCTAACTAGTTTTTTTGTTTCTGTTTCTGTTTCAGTTTTGGGAAGTTTATTTTCTCAAGGAATTTACATTTTGTCTACATTGTTCAATTTATTGGCGTATAAAATAATTTCAATAAATATATTTAAAATATACCCTATATTAGGAACCTCCACACTACTTTCCAAAACAATGGCACTTCATTAAAAAAAATGAAGCTAACAAATGAAATATCCCTTTATTTTCATTTTAATGATTATAGACCCCGTAGTACTCTCATTTCATTCTAGGCACTAGCTATTTGAATTTTCCCTCTACTTTATTTGACAAATCTTGCTATGATTTAAAAAGTGTGTTATTCTCTTTAACATTTAAGTTGTTTTTTGCTGTGCTGCTTTTCTATTTTACTCATTGCACAAGGCAAGAACGTAAACAAAAGGCATGTATATTAGAAAGGTAGCAAAAATAAAACTGCTCTTTTTTTCCAGATGATATGATTATATACATAGAAAATTTTAACTTTATTTTTTTAATTAATTAATTTATTAAAAATTTTTTTGAATTTTATTTTTGGATTTTTTACAATACATGATTGTATAATTGCTGATCCCCATGGGAATACCCCAACCACAACACATCCCCCTGGTCACTTTGCCTCCTTTATTTTTGTTGTTTGTCCATGTTTAGCCCTTCAGTCTTTTTTTTTTTTTTTTTTTTTTTTTTTTTTT